>CAUYSK010002784.1:0-11203 GCA_963575035.1 Avahi laniger | reverse complement strand
CTCCACTTCTATTCAGCATAGTGCTGGAAGTCCTTGCCAGAACAATCAGATAAGAGAAGGGAATTAAGGGTGCCTGAATGGGGGCCGAAGAGGTCAAACTCTCACTTTTTGCTGATGATATGCTATTACACCTAGAAAATTCCAAGGTTTCAACCAAGAGACTCCTGGTATTCATAAACAGATTCAGTAAAGTCTCAGGATACAAAATTAATGCACACAAATCAATGGCATTCATATACACCTGTAATAGTCAAGCCGAAAATCAAATTAAAGACACAACACCTTTTTTTTGACTGTGTTTTTATTGAAGATTCTTTATGTGTTTTTGGAAAAAAATATATATATGTATATAAAAAGGTATACAACTACTATGTGCCCATAACAATTCAAAATTTAAAAAATTAAAAAAATTAAAAATAAGTAAATAAAAGTAGCTTTTTGTTATGAAAGGGGAAGAGAATGGACATAGAGTTGTTGGGGAATAGCTACATGTTTGAATTTTGTCTAGGGGTCTGTGTGCCGGAGGAAATTAAAATGCTTTAGCGCTTGGGACATATGCATTTAGTCATGCAATAGCATACACTGAAAGACACAAAGAAGATAGTAGTATTTTCTGTCAGTGCCCGAGGAAACACTGTTGTCTGGAACACTCAGTCAAGCCCTGACCAGTGGAAATGAAAAAGAGGAGAACCCTGGGGACAAATAGAGCAAGTGGCACAATGAAGACCACATCCTAGTGGGTTGCTTGGGCTTCAACTAGCAGCAACACAGAGGTCTAATGTCTGGGAGGCAGTAAGTGGGGCACTGGATCAAGTAGGGTAGTCAAAACAATCTTAAATACATTAGAGAAGACAGTGGACAATGGCCATTTTCCAGAGTGGTCCATGCTAAAAATGCCATTCGATGATTCTTTTGGCTATGAGGAGCAGGTCTAGTCCTGCTTCACTTGTAAACAGATTGTACAGACAGGTCAGAATCTTAGGCAGGAGCCTGGAGGATACTCGCTCCACAGGATAGAGATTAGGGAAAGAGGTGGCCTTTCCTTATTGGGCAGGTAAGGGCTCAGAGTGAGATAAGTGGGGTTATCAAAGTACATGTAATATTGTTTGTGCCCAAATTTGTGAAAACTGGACATATTAATTGCAGTAGAGCAGAAACTCCAAACTGCTGACTCTGTTGGAGATCAGGAAATATTTCTTTTTTTCCTACCCTCTCTAAATTTCTCTTATTTTTCATTCTTGCAATAAGTGACAAATATTGTCATTGAAATTGAGAGCGAATCTAGTTTCTGTTTAAATGTCAATGGAAATATGAGAACCTCATATTGCATAATCTATCTTTTCATTTAATAATATGTTAATAAAATATCACGAACTTCAGAAAAGAATTTGATTAAAAGTTTCCTGTATTTTTTTTTTTCTAAATTAGAAAATACTGGGCAAAAATCAACTGGCTGGCCTGAGTTAAAAAAAAATCTTCCATATACTACTGCACTAAGATTCAAAGCACTGTAAAATATTCTATGATATTTTATATAGACATAGATATAGACTAGTGGTTAACGTTGAGGAAAGAAGGCCCTGATTTTGAATTCCAACTTTCACGGTCACTGGTGGTGTGATTACAAAGAAGTTGCTTGACTTCTATATTTCCTTGTCTGTAAAACAAGAATAATATTATTCTATTAGTACCATGTTTGGAAATTCTGTTATATGAATATTTTTATTTACTTACTTGAATTATTTATTGAACTGCTACTATATGCAATACACTCTTCTAGGTGTTAGAGACATCCTAGCAAATAAGAGACAAACACCTGTTCTCATGGAGTGTGCTATTAGTTGGGGAAGGTTACCTGAGATACATTTAATACATAGTTCCTGGAATATAGTAACACTTCTCTAAGAGTAGCTGCTATTATTTCTTTTATTTGTGAAATAGGGAGATGGTTCAAAATGTTACTTCATTGGAGTTTTACAGTAGACATAATGTTATATTTGCTGTGAAGCAACTGATATTCATTCTCCAGCTAACTCCAGCCTTTTACTCCTTAAGAGAAATGAGAGCTACATTGACCTGAATTCCCTTAAAGTTAATTATTATTTGTTTTCCTATTTTTTTATATTTGGTCTAAATACAAATATGTGGTAGAGAGGAATATTTTATTTTTTCAACTTCAGGTAAAAGTAAAAGACTTGAGTGACATGTACTTCTCCTTATCAGAACTACTTTGTAGTAGTTGCCAGTGCCCTTATTTATGATTTTGATGGAGGACATATTTCTCATCTATGTTTCCTTTATCAGAAATTATATACTGTCTTAGTATGTTTTATGCTGCTATAATGAAATACTATAGACTGGGTAATTTATAATAAACAGAAATTTATTTGGCTCATAGTTCTGTAGGCTGGGAAGTCCAAGATTAAGAGGCTACATCTTTTGAGGGCCTTCTCATTGTGCTGTAATATGGCAGAAGACATCACATGGGCGAGAGAGCATGTGTGAGAGAACAAAATATCAAATTCATCCTTTTATGAGGAACACACTACTGTAACTAACCTACCCCTGCCATAACAACATTAATCCATTCATAAGGGTACAGCCGTCATGACCTAATCCTCTTTTTTAAGAAAACTCCTCTCAATACTTGCATTAGGATTAAGTTTTAAACATATGAACTTTGGGGTATACGTTCAAACCAAAACATATGCTTTATTAGTTGTAGACTGTTGTTATCAGAATTATCTTTATTTAAGCAAGTAATTTTAACTTAATGATTTTAGTATGTAGGGTATGCTAAAATTAAAATGTATCACATGACCTATCTTGGTTTCATTTAATAATTAAAACCAATATTGTCAAGGTTTATTTAATTTCTCTGTTTTGAGATTTGGGAAATAATATTTATTTGCTATGTAAATGATTCCTATTTCATTTCACACTTTAAAATGTATAAATTTCTTTGGAGAAAACAAAAAAAAAGACATAAGTAATATGCACTTTATTAGCTACTGCTTAGAAAAATATTGTATCAAAATTATTAACGTGCTATCTTTGTATAGTAATCACACAAAAAAGAATCATCACGATATAGTTCTCTTGTATGTGGAAAAACTACAGATGCACTACATTTTATTGCTTAAGACATTTGTTCCTCATAATTATGACAGAGCTTACATTAAATGGAACATATAGATATCAACAATATTTTATATTTAAATTTCCAGAGTGTTTTATTAGAATAATTGAAATGAAGCTGGCTTTTTCCTCTTTATACAGCAGGTGGTGTATACAGTAGTCTTTAGCTGACTGGGCCAGTTACTGGCCTAGAGTCATTAATCTTAGGAAGATCCACTATAATCTGGGCATTTGTGGCTTGGCACTCTTCTTTATTTTGAATTTTAAAGCATGGTATGATTTCAGAATATTTCACTAAGCACAACATAAATGAAATTTAAATTGGTAACCTAATATAAATAAAGTATCAAGTTTCAGTCTCATTTAACAGCTGTCTTCTTAATTACAGAAATGTTAATGGCTTATAAGCTATTAAATACCATTAGTGTATTGGAGAGCCTATTTATTGGCACCTAAGCAACACTTGCTGTTTTCACTTTGGGTGATTTTAAATTAACAACACCTGCATAGAATTCTTTTTTTAGGAAATTAGTACAAAGAAATTGAATGAGAAACAAAAAATAAAATTGATAGTACTTATTAATGTATTGACCTGCTTGGTACATGTATAACTGATTATAATGTTTGAAATGATGTGAAGCCTCTGTTTAATCACCAATCCTGCCTTATTAAGCAATTGGAAAACTCATTAGAAACATCAGCAAACAGAAGGAGAATCTGAGTCCTGTCCTTGATCCCAAATCACTCTCCTTTTTTTTTTTTTTATTGTTTTCTGGGTTTTATTCTTTCCTAGGCAGTTAAATTTCTGTGCTAGGTACAAGGATTCCGTCAAAGACTACCTACATTTACTTAAGTAATTTGGTAATGTAAAGTGTTTTTTTAATATACTGCTCTACTATTGCTTTTTGTTTCTCCCATCCTTTTATTTCTTTGCCAGCAGACTTAATAATAAATGAGACATTTATTTTAACTACTTTTAGACATGATGATGTTGATGAACCCCAGATAACCCAAATGTCAAAGGTCAAATTTGAACTTGGATCTCATTTTATAATTTTTTAAATCTACTTGTCTTTTTAAAATATAACACTCATAAAAAGAATATTAAAATTTAAAGAAAGATCAATGGTAATATATTGAGCCAAAGCAAATTTTATTGTGCAAGTGAGAATAAAAGTCCAAAATATAGTTAAGAACTTTAACGATAGTTGAGGATACACTCTCTGTGGGAAATATTTAGTCTGTATCACATAATTAAACACTGAAATCTTAGAGACAGTATACCTAACTTAATACTGTCCAATGTTGTGGTCCAGCAGGTTCATATGGATTTGTAAGAGTGTATTATGCACATTTCTTTCCTATTTCACATTTAGTGACCTTGTATTTGTAGCTTAAATTGGCCATGGTGGGAATATTACAACACAAAAATCAACAAATGCCTCAAATCAGAGCTTTCCCTGTCCTGGTGAGCTAGTTGTTAAATTTACCAGCATGTCCCTGGTAATATCCTAAGAATTGAAGATTGAAATGTACAACTTGGTAAGACACATTTTAAAGCAAGTGCATTGTTCTTGGTGGGATTTCAGAGATCCTACTTCTCCCCTTTTTACTGTGTTAAAAACTGGAGCTGACAATCTTCCTGAGTCTTATTTCCAACTTTCTGTCTTTCCTAATCTGATTCCAGGATGCTCTGGACACAAAAGGAAGTAAGTCCGAGAAATCAGTATTCATTCAGGCCTGTAAGGATCAAAACTCTAGGAGCAAAAGCCCACCTTTCTCTGTAATTTCTTCAAATCCTTTTTTATGTAGTTGGTTGAATGAAAATTTTAAGAAAATTCCAGTCTGCTAAAGCATATCATCAAAACCAAGAGCTCCTGGGGTCTTGATAACGCAGCCTTTAACACTGACAATTAGAAAAGAGTTAAGTCAGCAGGCTTTGGGGGCTCACTGATAGTAAAACTGAGTGGGTTTAGGTTGTTCACATTCTGCACATTCAAAAGAAAGGACTGGCCCTTGACCAGCTACTGGGAGATAATCTCTAAACCCTTGGAATATCCTGCCTGATAAGAGTGTCTGTGTATACCTGTGGCCATGAGCCATTTCAGAGAATTTATGGTAACAATATGATTTATGGTGGAGTCCTTGAACTGCATTGTATTAGATTCACCTGTGGAGGTGATGGCCACTACTAAGTTGTGATATCACAAAAACATTTTTCAGTGTAAGAATAGATTACATAATACAAAGTAATATTTTCTAACAACAAAAAAGAATTTCTGCTTTTGATAATGGTAAAGTATTTCTTAATAGAATAATCTCTTAGAGATAACAAGAGATTGGGCTGGTATATGGAATAGTGAAGAGAGTAGTCTCTCAGTGAGTAGACATTAGAGCAGGCCCAGGAAAATGTATACTTTTAGCACCTTGATAATATATGAAAAGCCCACGCAGATATAAAAGCATTTTGCAAAGACTTAGAAAATTAAACAAGGGAAACCTATTACATTTTTAACAAATAAGGACTTTTATTTTTTATTTCAAAATATTAGGGGGGTACAAACGTTTTTTGTTACATGGACACCTTGTATAATGCTTAGGCTGCAAGGTAGATATTTGTAACCATCTCCATTGCAGGCAAGATAACCCATTCTAGCTAGTTCAAATTGAAGAAGTCATTAAATCATATTAAATATCTCACAGAATCTTTAGAAAGGCCAACAATTCAGATTTTGATATAATTAAAATTGCACCACAAATATGTCCAGCAGATACAGAGATGTGGTTTACCCTGGATTTCTTCCAGTCCTGTCTCCTGAAACTAAACACCTCCTGTCACCCTCATAATAGTGATTCTACAGGGGGCCACTTTCCTCAAGTCATTTTTCTTCAAAATAAAATTTTCACACAGGTGTATCTGATTGCCAAAGCCCAGGTCACATGCCAGCATTCCACCAGCAAAGGGGGCTGGGAAAGTGTTTGTCTTTCTTGCAAAGGTGAAACTTATGGTGTGGAGAATTTCCAAAGCTAGGAAGAATGTTTAAAAATTCTGGGCAAAGATAAAATGTCCACTAAATATTGAACCCCATGATATAGATAAAAAACTAAGGCTCAGTGAATTTCTCAAAATTTACACTGTAAAGCCTGACTTTAAACTCAATTCTACATGACTCCAAAGCCTGAAGCCTTTGTGCTTAGCAGCAGTATCCTCTGTATAAAGCATTGCTGAATTGCTCTAATTCAGGATTTTTTTTATTACAGTGATTTTTAGCACAAGAATATTTTAGTGAATTATAACTCATTTTTTCAACATCTATTAAGGCTTGATTTTATGTTAGGCAATGAGTTAAGTTTTGGAAATGTAAAGATTAAAAAAACTTATGTGTTTTCAAAGAACATGTAAAACAAGAGTTACTCATATTTGGATATGTGTGTTAGTCAGGGCTCTTCAGAGAAGCAGATGTGTATGTAAGAGAACTTCAAAAAGTTGATGGAAAATGGAATTAAAGATAAAAATAAAAATATAAACTTTATTTCTCAACATAAAAGACACTTTTATAAGTGATAATGCCAGCCATTTAGTCATCCGTAAAGAACTGAGGTTCCTGGGAATTTAACCATGTCAATACAGTCTTTATTACATTATTAACTAAAGAAAAATGGGTTACCTTTTTTTTTATTTATTTTTTACTTTTTTTAATTTTTTTTTTATTATTCCAAGGTATTATGAGGGTACAAACATTCTAGTTACACTTTATGTCTTTGCCTCACGCAAATACAGGTTAAAGGCGTGCCCTTCCCTCCCTTTAGTGCTCCCTGTGTCCTTTAGTTGTAGATTTGCCCTCCTATCCCCCTAATCCCTGGAGAGTATTTCTGCCATGTGATCGATCACCCTAGTGTTGATCAGTTAGTACCAATTTGATGGCGAGTACAAATGGATCCCGTTCTTCTGCTCTTGCAGTGCCTCACTTTGGATAATGGGCCTGATAAATGAATTCAGCAAAGTCTCAGGATACAAAATCAATACACACAAATCTGAGGCATTCATATATGCCAACAACAGTCAAGCCGAAGATCAAATCAAAAATGCAATTCCTTTTACAGTAGCCTCAAAGAAAATTAAATATTTAGAAATATATTTAACGAAAAATGTAAGAGACTTATACAGGGAGAACTATGAAACACTGAAAAAAGAAACTGTAGAAGATGTAAACAGATGGAAAACCTACCTTGCTCATAGATTGGTAGAAACAATATCATTAAAATGTCCATACTACCTAAAAGGATCTACAGAATTAATGAAATCCCAATCAAAATCCCATTATCATTCTTCATAGATCTGGAAAAAATAATTCTACGCTTTGTATGGCCAGAAAAGACCTCATATAGGCAAAGCAATCTTAAGTAAAAGAACAAACTGGGAGGTATCAGTTTACTGGACTTTAAGCTGTACTACCAGGCTGTAGTAACTAAAACAGCTTGGTATTGGCAGAAAAATAGAGATATTGACCTCTGGAAAAGGACTGAGAATCCAGAGATGAAACCGTCTGCATTTGGCAATCAAACCTTTGACAAAGCTGACAAAAACATACACTGGGTAAAAGAATCTCTTTTCAATATATTGTGATGGGAAAAATGGATAGCTACATGCAGAAGATTGAAACTAGAACCCCACCTCGCACCTCTCACAAAAATCAACTCAAGGTGGATAACAGACTTAAACCTAAGGCATGAAACATAAACAATTCTAAATGAAGATGTTGGGAAGACACTTTCAGACACAGGTCTAGGCATGAAATTCTTGAAGAAGAACCCCAAATGAATCACCACAAGAACAAAAATAGATAAGTGGGATCTAATCAAATTAAAAAGCTTCTGCACTGCCAAGGAAACTATCATTAGAGTGAATAGATAGCCCAAAGGAAGGGAAAAAATATTTGTTCTCTACACATCTGATAAAGGGCTGATAACAAGAATCTATCTAGAACTCAAAAAAATCAACAAGAAAAAATAAAACAACCCCATCAACAAATGGGCAAAGGAAATGAACAGAAACTTTTCAAAAGTAGACAGAATAATGGCCAGCAAACAGATAAAAAAAATGCTCAACATCTCTAATCATTAGAGAAATGCAAATCAAAAGCACAATGAGAAGCATCAGTCCCTGGGGTTTTGGCACTGACCAATAGTTGACAGCCCAGTGACTTTCCTCGTCAGACTGGTTCAGGTCATCTGGTTCCACCTCATTCTTGCCTCCGGTCAGCTACCAAAGGCCCCCAAAGTAACCCCTCCCGTCAAGAGAACCCTGGACAACATACTATTGGCTCCCTCTAGTGGTCGAACAAAACAAAAGTAACAGCAGATCCAGATGGGAAGGACCCAGCGAAAGATATCTGGAAGTATGAAAAATCAAATGGAAAGCACACCCCCAAAGAGGAATACCAGCTGCCTAGCAATGAACGCTAACCAGATCCAGAATACTGAAATGACAGGAGAAGAATTCCAAACATGGGTTATAAGTAAGCTCAATGATATGCAAGGAAAAATGGATAGTCATCACAAGGAAATGACAAAAAAAATCCAAGAATTGGAAGAAAAATTCACTAAAGTAATTGAAATATTAAAGAAAAATCAAACCGAACTCCTGGAAATGAAGGACTCATTCAGGGAACTTCAAAACATTGTGGAAAGCATCAAGAACAGAGCAGATGGAACAGAAGAAAGAATCTCAGAGATTTAAGACAGCTCCTTCAAAATGAATAAGTCAGTCACAGAGATTGAGCGGAAAATTAAGAAAACAGAAACAAGCTTACAAGAGATGTGGGATTATTTAAAAAAACCAAACTTGCATCTGATAGAGTGCAGAGAATGAAGTGGAAGCCACGCAAGGGCTGGATAACTTATTTAAAGATTTAATAGAGGAGAATTTCCCAGGCCTTGCTGAAATCTAGATATACAGATAAAAGAAGTGCAGCAGACACCAAGGAGATTCAATCCAAATAGAAAGACACCACGTCATGCAGTCATCAGACTGACTAAAATATCAGCTAAGGAGGCCCTACTATGAGCTGTCAGGCAAAAGAAACAGGTAACATATAAAGGAAAGCCTATCAGAATGACTTCAGACTTCTCAACTGAAATCCTACAAGCAAAAAAGCCTGGAGCCCCATTCTCACTCTTCTGAAACAGAATAATGCCAAGCCTAGAGTCCTGTACTCTGAAAAACTAAGTTTTATATATGAAGGAGAAATAAAGACATTCTCAGATAAACAAAGTCTGTGGGAATTCACCAGGACAAGACCAGCTCTCCAAGAAGTACTCAAAGCTGAATTACACATGGACCAGCACAATAAACACTCACAAATGTAAAACCACTCAAAAGCTAAAGATCAAAGGCTAGAATCCACAATGGCTAAAGAGAGAAAACAAAGCAACAAAAAGCAACTCAACAGTTTGATGAACAATTTACCCCATTTATCAGTTCTTTCAATAAATGTGAATGGCTTGAACTCACCTCTCAAGAGACGTAGACTGGCCGAATGGATAAAAAAAATGCAAGCCAGGTATCTGCTGTCTTCAGGAAATGCATCTAACCTGCAAGGATGCATATAGACTCAAGGTAAAGGGGTGGAAATCAATATTTCAAGCAAATGGAAGCCAAAGAAGACTGGTGTAGCAGTTTTGATCTCAGACAACTTAGGCTTTAAATCAACAAAAGTAATAAAAGACAAAGAGGGCCACTATATAATGGTGAAGGGTACAGTTCAACAAGAAGACATAACAATTCTAAATATATACACGCCCAACCTAGGTGCACCCAGATTCATAAATCAAACTTTACTTAATCTGAATAATTCTATGAACAGCAACACCATTATAATTGCAGATTTCAACACCCCACTGACAGCACAGGACAGATCCTCCAAACAGAAAATTAACAAAGAAATTATGGACTTAAACAGAATCCTAGAACAAATGGACCTGACTGATATTTCCAGGACATTCCACCCAAAAACCACAGAATATACATTCTCAGTAGCTCATGGTACATTCTCTAAGATAGACCATATTCTAGGACTCAAAGAAAGCCTCAAAAAATTTAAAAACATAGAAATTATACCATACATCTTCTCCAATCACAGTGCAATTAAAATAGAAATCAACCCCAGCAGAAACTCTCATCTCTATACAAAGTCATGGAAATTAAACAACTTCCTATTTGGAACGATTACTCCATAAATGATGAAAAAAATGGAAATCAAAAAATTCTTGAACTAAATGACAAAGGTGACACAAGTTACCAAAATCGGTGGGACACACCCAAACCAGTCCTGAGAGGAAAGTTTATCTCCATAAACGCTTATAATCAAAAGTCAAAAAAGGTCACACACAGACAACCTAATGAATCGACTCAAAGATCTGGAAAAAGAAGAACAGACTGAGCCCAAACCCAGCAGAAGAAGGGAAATTATTAAGATCAAATCAGAGCTTAATGAAATTGGCAACAGGGAAACTATCCAGAAGATTAATAGAACCAAAAGTTGATGTTTGAACAAGTAAACAAAATTGACACACCCCTGGCTAAACTCACGAAGAACAAAAAAGAAAACCTCTAATAAGCTCCATCAGGAACAAAAAAGGAGAAGTTACAACTGATGTCGAGGAGATTTAAGATATAATATATGAATATTACAAAAACCTTTATGCACACAAACTGGAAAATGTGGAGGAAATGGACAAATTTTTAGAAACACACAGCCTCCCTAGGCTCAACCAGAAAGAAATAGAATTCCTCAAAAGACCAATATCAAGGACTGACATTGAAACAGCAATAAAAAACGTTCCAAAAAAGAAAAATCCCATACCATACGGTTTCACACCCAAATTTTAGCACACCTACAAAGAAGAACTGGTGCCTATCCCACAGAAACTATTCCACAACATCGAGAAGGATGGACTCCTCCCCAACACATTTTATGAAGCCAACATAACTCTGATACCAAAACCAGGAAAGGATGCATCAAAAAAAGAAAACTACAGACCAATATCTCTTATGAATATAGAT
>CAUYSK010002782.1:7500-27363 GCA_963575035.1 Avahi laniger | reverse complement strand
AAAAAATCTAGGCAAAAAATTCACACTCTGTACAAAAAGTAATTTAAAATGGATCATAGACTTAAATTTAAAATGTAAAACTATAGGCCAGGCGCGGTGGCTCACGCCTGTAATCCTAGCACTCTGGGAGGCCGAGGCCGGCAGATTGAGCTCAGGAGTTCGAGACCAGCCTGAGCAAGAGCAAGACCCCGTCTCTACCAAAAATAGAAAGAAATTAATTGGACAGCTAAAAATATATAGAAAAAATTAACCGGGCATGGTGGCACATGCCTGTACTCCCAGCTACTCGGAAGGCTGAGGCAGTAGGATCGCT
This sequence comes from Avahi laniger, assembly GCA_963575035.1. Lineage (NCBI taxonomy): Eukaryota > Metazoa > Chordata > Mammalia > Primates > Indriidae > Avahi > Avahi laniger. The sequence goes on along the minus strand of CAUYSK010002782.1, from coordinate 27,050 downwards.
TGAGCCCAGGAGTCTGAGGTTGCTGTGAGCTAGGCTGACGCCACGGCACTCACTCTAGCCAGGGCAACAGAGTCAGACTCTGTCTCAAAAAAAAAAAAAAAAAAGAAAGAAAGAAATACACTGAAATAGTCCAAGAGCAGTGGCTTACATGTGTAATAAATACTAGCACTCTGGGAAGCCAAGACAGGAGGATCGCTTGAGGTCAGGAGTTTGAGACCAGCCTGAGCAAGAGTGAGACCCCATCTCTACTAAAAATAGAAAGAAATTAGCCGGACAACTAAAAATAGAAAAAATTAGCTGGGCATGGTGGCACATGCCTGTAGTCCCAGCTTCCCGGGAGGCTGAGGCAGAAGGATTGCTTGAGCCCAGGAGTTTGAGGTTGCTGTGAGCTAGGCTCACGCCATGCCACTCTAGCCTGGGCAACAGAGTGAGACTCTGTCTCAAAAAAAAAAAATTGTTATGTATGTGGGTCAGAAACAGTTGAATATTGACAGTTTCATATGGTTTCTATTGTATGACTACTTTGTATCTCATATGTAAAAGGGTGGGGCTATATAATCATCTATGGTGGGGGAAATGAATAGGAAGAAACAACAAAACGGTGTACCTCAGTGTGGAAATGAACCATCATTTATAACCTTATATCTTTGAAAATATACCTTACATTCTAAGGAACTCACTCTATGTACAACAGTGGTCCTCAACCCTTTTGGCATCAGGGACTGGTTTCATGGAAGACAATTTTTCCATAGGTTGGAGGGGATTGGAGGTGTAGCTCTACGGCCCAGTCCCTAACAGACCTTAATCTTCCCAGAGGTTGGGGACCACAGCTTTATAGGACGTAAGTGTGTCTGCACATAGATACTTGAACATACATTAGTGTACACAGACTAAATAATGCTATAATAGAGTTTTCAATTTTTTTATTTACATTAACATGCCATATTCTTCAATTTTCAGTTAAGAACAGTGTTATATTTAACTTCATAATTTTTATTGTCATTGTAGGTATATTAAAACAGGTCAAAGATTATATTAAACAGTGTAGCAAATGCCAGGAGAAATTGGATCGCTCCCGTCCAATATCAGATGCTTCAGAAATGTTGGAAGAATTGGGTCTAGACCTTGAATCTGGAGAAGAAAGTAATGAATCAGAAGATGACCTGAGCAACTTTACTTCACCTCCAACTACAGCCTCCAAGCCTTCAAAAAAGAAGCCAGTATCCAGACATGAACTTGTATTTGTAAGTGGTACTTTCCATTCAGCTTTAACGTTTGTCACTACTAGTGTACTAGTATTTGCAGTCTTGGTGACTTTTATTTTTCTCAAACCACTAAGACTGCTTGACTATTGGCAATGACATTGAAGATTTAAGCAGGTCTATGTCTGAAGTAGATCTTACTGAATCAGACAAAATGGGTAATGTAGTATGTTGTTATATAAGCTGTACTGCCTCTTCATTTATCATACATGTTTTTGTTTTTTCTTTTCTTCAGAATGAACTTAGTTACCTGTTGGTTTATTGTTAATTATTCCTCATCCCTTCTTTTGTGATGATATATTGGTACAGGTAAACAGAATACATTTCTAGAAGCAATCTCTAGATCATGCAGCAAGATAAAGTTAATCTGGCTAAGTCTTTGTATTTTGCCTACTTCAGTTTCATACATCATCAAATTTCTGACCGGTAAGAACAGACAGCCAGAAGTGAGATACAGGTTTTCATTAGGTCAAGTAGAGTGAACATAGCAGAAAATAGCAAGGACAACACATCTTTTTATTTAAATACGTATGTAACAAAGAATATCAGATTATTTCTTCATCTCTCTTAAAAGGGAATCTATAGCATGTGTTGTTTCAAAGTCTATTAAGGGTAAAAAATACAGATGACATATAATACAACTATTGATCTCAAACTTCTTTTGGTAGGTTGACACCAAAGGAGTGGTAAGACGTTCTTCTCCAAAACATTGTCAGGCTGTCTTAAAACAGCTGAATGAACAGAGACTTTCCAACCAGTTCTGTGATGTTACTTTGTTAATTGAAGGAGAAGAGTACAAAGCTCATAAATCTGTTTTGTCAGCTAATAGCGAATATTTTCGAGATCTTTTTATTGAGAAAGGAGCTGTTTCCAGTCATGAGGCTGTGGTGGATCTTTCTGGTAAGAATTTTCTATTACTCTTGCTTTTTGGTTATAACTACATTCTGGAAGGCGGGGTGTCTTCCAAAGTCAAAATTTATGCTGAAATAGGAGAAGCCCTGTTATAGCAGCAAATTAAGCTCAACTGAAAAGGTTCTTTTTAGCAGGGTTTTCATGGGAGAGTTATGGAAAAGACTGTCATTTCCTATCACTGCCTCTTAGGTGAGACAGTTATAGCAGAAGAATTATTTCTGGGATGTAAACTGTTAGAAATGGTTTGAGAGAAATCCACAACTGCATCATTGTTGTTACACTGAATGAACATGATATTTAAAAATGGACAGCTTGGTGCGGTGGCTCACGCTTGTAATCCTAGCACTCTGGAAGGCCGAGACAGGTGGATCGCTCAAGGTCAGAAGGTCGAGACCAGCCTGAGCAAGAGTGAGACGGCGCCTCTACTAAAAAAAAATAGAAATGATCTGGACAACTAAAAATATATATATATATAAAAATTAACCAGGCATGGTGGTGCATGCCTGTAGTCCCAGCTACTTGAGAGGCTGAGGCAGAAGGATTGCTTGAGCCCAGGAGTTTGAGGTTGCTGTGAGCTAGGCTGATGCCACGGCACTCTAGCCTGGGCAACAAAACGAGACTCTGTCTCAAAAAAAAAAGAAAAAAAAAAAAAAATATATATATATATATAAAAATCTGTGAACTTGACAATAGGTCGGTTGAAATTGTCCAATCTAAGGAACAGAAAGAAAAAGGAAAGATGAAAAATGAAAAGAGCTTAAGAGACCTGTGGGGCATTAAGCATACCAACATACAGATAATATGAGTCCCAAAAAGAAAGAAGAGGTACAAAGGGGCAGAAATAATATTTGAAGAAATATCTGCTGAAAGCTTCCAAAATACGATCAAAAAAAAAAAAAACCATGAATGTATAAATCGAAAAAGTTCAATTAGCTCCAAGAAGGATACTCACAGAGATCCACACCAAGACACATTATAATCAAACTGCTAAAAGACAGAGAATCTTGAAAGAGCAAAAGAGAAGCAACAGATCACAAGGAATCTTCAATAAGATTAACAATCAAATTCTCATCAGAAACCACAAAGGCAAGAAGGGAATGAGATGACATATTTAAAGTGCTAAAAGGAAAAAAAAAAAAAAAAACACTGCCCACTAAGAATTCTGTATGTGGGCCAGGCGCGGTGGCTCACGTCTGTAATCCTAGCACTCTGGGAGGCCGAGGCGGGCGGATTGTTTGAGCTCAGGAGTTCGACACCAGCCTGAGCAAGAGCGAGACCCCCGCCTCTACTAAAAATAGAAAGAAATTAATCAGACAACTAAGAATATATAGAAAAAATTAGCCGGGCATGGTGGCGCAGGCCTATAGTCCCAGCTACTCGGGAGGCTGAGGCAAAAGGATTGCTTGAGCCCAGGAGTTTGAGGTTGCTGTGAGCTAGGATGATGCCACGGCACTCTACCCCGGGCAACACAGTGAGACTCTGTCTCAAAAAAAAAAAAAAAAAAAAGAATTCTATATGTGGTAAAATTATTCTTCAAAACTGAAAAAAGAAATTAAGATATACCAACTCAAATAAAAGCAAAGGAATTTCATTGTTACTAGACCTGCCCTACAAGAAATGCTAAAGAGAGTCCTTCAGGCTGAAATGAAAGAACACTAAACAGTAAGTCAAAGCCATATAAAGAAATAAAGAATTTGAGTAAAGATAACTGCATAGGTAAATATAAAAACCAATGTTAACCAGGCACAGTGACAGATGTCCGCAGTCCCAGCCTCTTGGGAGGCTGAGGTGGGAGGATCACTTGAGCCCAAGAGTTTGGCCCAGCCTGGGCAACATAGAAAAACCCCATCTCAAAAAAAAAAAAAAAAAAAAAGCCAATGTTAATGTATTTAGGTATGTGGTTCCTCATTGTGTTTCCTATACAATTAAAGACAAACACATAAAACAGTAATTGTAAATATATTTTAATGGGCACACATGTATAAAGATGTAATCTATAACAATAACATAAAAGAAGAAAATGGAGTTGTATAGAAGTAGAGTTTTTGTATGCTATTGAAGCTAAGTTGTCATCAATTTAAACCAGACTGTTATAAATTTAGGATATTAATTGTAATCCCCATAATAACCACTAAGAAAATATCTACAAATTATACACAAAAGGAAATAGGAACAAAATCAAAATGATGAACAATAAAAACTCAAATACAAAAGAAAATAATGGCAGGAATAAGGAATGAAAAAATGTAAGTCATATTTAAGAAAACACAACAAACCAAAAACAGTGCTCAGAGGGAAACTGATAGCTGTAAATGCCTACATTAAAAAAGATCTCAAATCAATAACTTAACTTTATACCTTAAAGAACTAGAAAAAGAACAAACTAAACCCAAAGCTAGCAGAAGGAAGGATATAAGCAAGGTTAAGGTGGAAAATGACAAAACAAAGAATAAAAAGAAAGCAATAAATAGAATCAGTAAGACTAAAATTTGGTTCTTTGAAAAAATCAACAAAATTGACAAACTTTAGCTATACTAAAAATAGGAGAAGACTCAAATAACTAAAATCAGACATGAAAATGTGGACATTACTACTAACCTTACATTAATAAAAACAATTATAAGAGAATACTATAAACAAACATATACCAATGAATTAGACAACCTGGAAGAAATAAGCAAATTCCTTAAAACATCCAAATTACCTAAATGGACTCAAAAGAAATAGAAAATCTGAACAGATCTATAACAAAAGAAGAGATTGAGAAAAAAAAAAAAAGAGAGAAAGATTGAATCAATAATCAAAAAATCTCCCAAAAAAGAAAAGCCCAGGACCAGATGGCTTCTCTGGTCAATTTTATGAAGCATTTGAAGAAGAATTAACACCAATCGTCCTCAAACTCTTCCAAAAAACAAAAGAGTTGGAAAACTTCTAACTCATTCTATGGCACAAGTACTACTTACTATAATACTAAAGCCAGACAAAGTTACCACAAGAATATTAAAAACCAACATTCTTTACAAATGTGGATACAAAACTCCTCAACAAACTACGAGCTAACCAAATCTAACATTTTTAAAGGACTATACACCATGACCAAGGGGAATTTAGCACATGAATTCAAGAGTGGTTCAAGAAACAGAAATCAATTAAGAATGCAAAAAAAAAAAAAAAGCATATGACAAAATCTAGCACCCTTTCATGATAAAAACACTCAGAAAACTAGCAGTTGAAGGAACTTCCTCAACATGTTAAAAGGCATTTACGAAAAACCCGTAAGTAATATTATACTCAATGGTGAAAGACTCAAAGCTTTCCCACTAAGACCAAGAACGAGACAAGGATTCCTGTTTCCTTCACGGCTACTCAACATAAAAGCCATCTAAATTGAAAAGGAAGTAAAACTATCTTTATTTGCAGTTGACATAATCCTATGTACAGAAAATTCCAAAGAATCCTACTACGAAAGAATACTACTAAAAATAATCCTACTAGAGTCAATAAACAAATTCAGCAAAGTTACAGGGTACAAGATCAACACATAAAAATCAGTTGTGTTTCTAAACAGTAGCAATGAACAATCTATAAATGAAATTGAGAAAACAATTCCATTTATAATAACCTCCAAAAGAATAAAATACCTAGCAATAAATTTAACTAGGGAGGTGAAAGACTGGTATACAGAAAACTAAAAAACATTGCTGAAAGAAATTAAAGACTTAAATAAATGTAAAGACAGCCAATGTTCATGGATTGGAAGATTTAAAATTGTTAAGATGGCAACACTACCCAAAACAATGTACAAATTCAATGCAATTCCTATCATAATTTTTTGCAGAAAAGGAAAAGGCAATCCCCAAATTCATATGAAATTGCAAGGAGCCTCAAATATCCAAAACAATCTTAAAAGAGATGAACAAAGTTAATGGACCCTCACTCTCTGATTTCCAAACCTGCTACAAAACTACAGTAATCAAGACAGTGTACTAATGGAATAAGAATAGACAAATAAATCAATGGAACAGAATTGAGAGTCCAGAAATAAACCCACATATCTATAACAAATTTATTTTCAACAAAGGTACCAAGACCATTTAATGGAGGAAAGAATAGTATCTTCAATAAATGGTACAGGGACAACCAAATATCCACATCCAAAAGAATGAAGTCAGACCACTACCTCACATCACATACAAAAATTAACTGTAATTAACTGCCTAAGTATTATAACTAAAAGTATAAAACTCTTAAAAACTGGGCAAAAGATTTGAACAGTTATCCCTCCAAAGACAAACAAATGGCCAAGAAGCATACAAAAGAGTCTCATTATTCATTCATTAGGGGAAATGCAAATTAACATCATAATGAGATAACACTTCACCCTCACTTACAATGGCTATAATCAAAAAAACTAAAAATAACAAGAATTGGTAAGAAATTGGAACCCTGTATGTTGCTAGAGGGGATGTAAAATGATGCAGCATCCACTGTGGAAATTAGTTTGGCATTTCCTCAAAAAGTAAAACGTAGAATTACACATGATCCAGAAATTCCACTCCTAGGTATAAACCCAAAAGAACTAAAAACATGTAATCAAACAAGTATTTGTACACAAATGTTCATAACAGCACTATTCACAATAGCTAAAAAATGGAAAACCCCAACTGTCCATATGCTGATGAATGGATAAACAAATTGTGGTACAGCCACATAATGGAATATTACTTAGGCATAAAAAAGAAGTACTGGTACATGCTACCACATGGAAGAACCTAAAAACATTATGTTAAGTGAAAGAAGCCAGTCACAAACGACTACATATTTTATGATCCCATTTATATAAAATATCCAGAATAGGTAAATCCATAGAGATAGAAATCAGATTGGTGGTTGCCATGGGGTGGGGAAAGGGAGAAATAGGAAGTGACTGTTTAATAGGTAGAGGTTTTCTTTTGGGGTGATGATCATGTTTTGGAACCAGACAGATGTGGTAGTTGCACAACACTATAAATGTACTAAATGTCACTTAATTGTATACTTTAAAATGGTTAACTCTATGTTATATGAATTTTACCTAAATATAAAAAAACTAATATCCTCAAGCAAATGGCACAAATATACACTGCTGGTATGAATATAAATTGGTACAAACGTTTTGGAAAATAATTTGACATTATTAGCAAAGTTGGTAATGACTATATCCTATTTCAACTCTATTATGTTTTTTTTTCTTTGAGACAGAGTCTCGCTCTGTCACCCTGGCTAGAGTACAGTGGTGTCCTCAAAGCTGACTGCAACCTCAAACTAGTGGGCTCAAGCAATCCTTCTACCTAAGCCTCCTGAGTAGCTGGGACTACCGGGCATGTGTCATCACACCCGGCTAATTTTTTCTATTTTGGTGGAGACAGGGTCTCACTGTTGCTCAGGCTGGTCATGAACTCCTCACCTCAAGCGATCCTAGATCCTCCCCCCTCGGCCTCAAGAGAGTGCTAGGATTACAGGCTTGAGTCACCACACCTGGCCCTCCCTCTTTTTTTTAATCCCCATTATTACCCCACAAATACACATCATCACTGATCTACAGAAGTGTCCTGACTAATATATTCATTCCAACAGTTTCCAGAGTGAACTATGTAAAAAATCTGATCATATCATTCCCTTGTTTAAACCCATCAGTAGCTAGCCAAAGTACAGAATGGAGACCCCACTCCCTGCCTCATCTCCTGTCTCTACTTACTTATTAGTGATCTAGCTTGTATTATAAATGATCTAGCTTGTATCTGTCCACAAGTATCACTCTATTTCTCACCAGAAAGCATTTGTTTTGTGTCTCTGATGTCTTATTTGTGTTCCTGACACATACCAACTCCTCGATATGTTCCTGAAGAAATAAATGAACAGATGAAATAACAGCAATAGCTGCAATTTATTAAACATCTATCACATACCAGATACCTCACTACATATTGTACACACAGTCACCTCTAATTCTCGCAACTCTGAAAACTAGGTATTAGTTAGTGGCCTTACTTTAGGTAAGTGAAAACTAACGCTCAGAAAAATTAGGTTAACTTGTCGAGGTTACAAATCAATTTTAAGTGGAGTTCAGAAGTAGGACTTTCCAAAATCAGTATTGTTCTACATCAGCTGCCTCCCAAACTACTCTTAAATATTATATCTCTCCAAATATCAACACATTGTTATTTATAAAATATCTGCCCCAAAGTGAACATCAATTAGAATTATCTGCCTCTGATCGTGTTAAAACGTGCCAAGCTACTTTAGGAGTACTAATCTAGTTCCCAAAACATAAAAGTGACAAAGAATTAATAATTATTAAAAGCCAAATCACCCCCAAAAAACAATACCTGTCAATTATCTGTCTAAATTGGAAAGAAGAGTAAATGTTTTATTTTGCATAACAATGTTGAAAATCACCTTATTACTCCTTAATACTTCATATAATATCCACTTTAGTTTGCTTGGGAATAAAATGAAAAACACACTCTACTTATCACAGACACGTAACTGCCCTCAGGAGGCAGATGACACAGAAAGTTTCCCTTTGAATTAGGCAGTACCTGCTTCACTGGTACTAAGAGGTTAATACTTAATTTTTCATGTATCTACCACCTATCCCCCTGTCATAACACACATTATACAAGCGTGTACAACATGAACTCAATATCACACTAGGGCCCCCCTGGTTATCCAGACTGCTAAGATGATAACCTCTCACCCTTATACTCCTCTCCCCAAAATAAAACATTCCTCAAGGAATTAAGACTCAACAGGATTAAAACTTGAAATTATGAAGAATGTAAAGGCTAAATAATGCTAACAGAGCCTTAAACATCCAATGGAAAAGAAAAAAAGTAGGTAAAAAAGGAGAAAAGAAAAGTAGCAAATATTTGGTACCTACTGCATACCACTCACTGTACTAGATATTTTTACACAAATTATTTCATTTAACAGTATGTTCTTAATGCTGCTTGAATAACTGAGAAAAATTTGATTTTACATCCCAATTTTCCTAAAATTAGTCCTGAGAAGGAAGGTAACATGTAAGGAGAGTAATCTTACTTCTTGTTGTTCTATTATTTGTACCATTTTAATAGGATTTTTATATTAATCTTTGACAAGCCATGAAATTTTATATTTTCACCATGACCAACCCATGAAATTTACCAACTATGTCCATGATTCATACCAGGTCATAGTTATAACATCTGCTTTGCATTTTGAAATTTCTCCCTTTGGACAGAATAAAAAATCTGCCTATAATTAAAGCAGGAATTGTTAACTACGAGCAGTTAAAGTTTATAGCATTGTTTGACAGTTGCAAAGATAAGCCTGTAAAAAGCCTGAGATGTTGTGTCTACCTGTACTTCCCACACATTTGAACAATAGTGTGATATCTCTTAGCATCATAAAATCAATCTCAGATTAGGTAATGAAATATGCACCAGCCTTTTCCCAGAACCTCTGACAAATCACACACAATCTTAAATCTTCATAAATCACGATTAAAGACAAGTATATCATCACCAACACATATATCTTCCCAAGCCTGACCCAGAGACTAATGAGAAAAGGCCTAGACTATCTCATCTGATTAATTAATTCAAAATGTCTGCTGTTATTCAAATGTGAGGCTGGTATTATTTGAATAACACTTGACAGCAGCGCCTGAAGATATCATTTCTGATTTGTGAAGCTGCTGCTGCATAACTGATGATAGTTTATGAAAATGTTCCAATGAAGCTGCTTTTTCTTGGCAGAACTGTGAAAGATTTGCCAAAAAGGTGGTTCTTTTTTTGTCAGTAGTTGAGGTTGCTAATGTTGTCAAATAGTTCCAAAACACATAGCCTCTGGAGTCTTTTTTCTTTAAATATTATAATAGCAGCATTCGGCTTTCCAAGTTTGATTTGCCTGAACACAAACTGCATCACAGGAGCCCTCTCTCCTATGTAAGGATCTAAACAGTACCTACTCAGGATTCACCCAGTCCCTCCCCACTAGCATTTTTTTTTTTTTAAATAAAAAAGGACCTTGACACTGTGCCAGATTGAGTAAGAGCCTGGGTTTGGAGGTCATTCTTTTCTTTACTGAATAGTATTCCTTCCTTCTAGAATGTCCAAGGAAGATTATAAAATAGTTTAAGGTAATATAATAAGATTTTCTTCATTGAAAAGTGAAAATAAATATTTTTTAAAGCCTAAATACTGTTTTCCCCTTCAAAAAATATTACAGCTTTCTGATCAAAAAGGAATTAATGGAGCTAAGAGAACCTCAGAATCAACATCATGATCCACTTTTTACTTTGGAGATTTTTTCAATAGTTCATATTATACATAGCAATATCAGAGCATATCACTGGCAGATTCTTCAATTTACAGGCTTTACTGTTATTTTTAAACTCAAATTTTCCTTCTCTGCTATTCTAGCAAAGGACATAAAGACTCCAAATTCAGAGATATGTTAAATACCTTGCAACCTGCATCATCCAAATTTCTTCTTTCCTGCCACTTAAAATTCACTTGCTTCTGGAAGTCTTCTCTGTTTACACTCCCCCTCCATTTCCTCTTCTATACATTCCATTTTTCGATATTACAAAAATAACATTAATGCTTAGCCTATGTGATGACAAGCACAAATTATATTTAACCTACTTAAAAAATAAATTTTCTTAAATAAATGGTTAATAGCTGATTAGTAATCAATTCATTTGGTTAAAAAGTCAAAGAATCATAGAATACTAAGCTGAATGAGACCTTGGAAATGTCCTAGCTCAACTCCTTATTTTGAAAATAATCACTCTGTGATTTGCCCAGGAACTTTGTACTAGTTCTGTGTGGAAAACTGTGAACCATCAAATGGGCATCTGTTAATCCGTCCTTTTTTTCTTTTATGTGTGCTGCCAAGACTGATTACAGATACACTTTCTAAGGGCAAAAGCTGTTTTAACGTTGAAGAATATTCAGCAGAACATCATACTTGTATAGGCACTAAACAAATCCCCTAGAGGATCACAATAATGATTTGAGGATATAGTCTGTTGCCTTTAGGATCAGTATATTAAAAACCTGTTTCTTTTCAGATAATCTTTTTGTATAGATATTATAGATGAAGATAAGATAATGTTCTCAGAGCAAGTTATATATGTATTTCACTTTAAACAGACTAGCAGTTCTAAAAAGGTGGTCCATGGTCCCCTGGCAGTCCTTGAGACCCTTTCAGGAGTCCACAAAGTCAAAATTACTTTTATAATACTAAGATATTGTAATGCCTTCTAATGGTGTACAAAGTAAAAGTGGATAAAACTGCTGCTGCCTTGGCACAAAGCAACACAGTGGCAGCATACTGTATTAATAGTCAATGTATTATTTACCATCGGGCACTTCAGTTTAAAAACGGGGGCGGGAGCTTTGATGAAAAATAAAAATTATTAATTTATTACACCTTGACTGCATACCTTTTTAATACTCTGTAACAACAGAACACTTAGGTTGCATACCAATGTGAGAAAAGCACCTGCACAACTGTGAGTTGCAAGCTGAACTAGCTGTCTAAAAAAAAAAACAGTGACTGACAAGCTATAATTATTTCAGCTTAGATATTTTGGCAGACATTTTTCAAAGGGGAACCAAGTAAATCTGTTACTTCAAGGAAAACAAATGACAATTTTGGTACCATGATAAAATTTAAGTTTTCAAGCAAAAATTAGAATTTGGAACACTTGTCTACCACTGTGAGCATGACAGCTTCCCAGTACTTAAGAACTTTTCTTTTGAGTTTGGTGGTAATTTTTTTTCAAGAGACAAGGTCTTGCTCTGTCACCCAGGCTGGCATGCAGTGCTACCATCCCAGCTCACTGCAACCTTGAACTCCTAGGCTCAAGCAATCCTCCCACCTCAGCCTCCTGATTAGCTAGGTCTACAGGTAAATGCCACCACACCTGGCTAATAATATTTTTTATTTTTTTGTAGAGGCAGGGGTCTCACTATGTTGCCCAGGCTGGTCTCAAACTCCTGGCCTCATGCAAGCCTCCTACCTCAGCCTCCCAAAACACCAGAATTACAGGCATGAGGTACTAAGCCCAGCCATAATATTAGCAAACATAAATTTCTAATACAGTATAATGAAATGTGTTAACATTTGGAAGATACAAGTAACCAGTGAACCATTATGTTCCAAATGACCAGGACATGATGTTACAAAATCACTCATGGGTAGAAAAGCCCCTCAAGTTGCAAACTAGACCAATATGTTTCAATGATTTAAAGATTTAAAGATTTTAATGAAACAGAATAGAAAAAGTTTACCGATACAGCTTCAGATTCCACATCTCAACTAACCTTTAAGAAACCATCACTTGTCAAGTTTTAGCATAATATAAAAAAAGAGTATCCGCAACAATCTCTAAGGCTATTAAAATACTCTTCCCTTTTTCAATATATCTGTGTGAGGTCAGGCCTTTATTTGTATACATCAGCCAAATGACAACAGACTGAATGCAGAAGCAGATGTGAGGATCCAGTTGTTTGTTATTAAGCCTGACATAGATATTAATGCTAAGTTTATAATTTTTAAATGAACTTAACAAATACTTTTTCAATGTTTTAATTTTTAATACAGTAAATATTGATAGATATTAAACCCAAATAAACAAAAATTCTTTTAAGGGTATAAAAAATTTAAGAATCACTGACATAAATATTTTCCTCAAAAGTCTTCATATAGCAAAGTTGAACAAATTAAAAACACATTCTTAGCCAAATAAATTATTATTATATTATATTATTATATATTATCATTATATTAACTTATTATTATATGTACAAAGACAGCATATAGTTTAATTCTACCATGTAGCAAAAGTTGAATCCCTGTAAAGCAACCCAGAACAGAAGAGTTGACCAATAAAACAAACTCCCCAAGACAAGGAGCTTCTATAACCTAGGTTGTAAACGAATATCTTTTTTTATTAAAAATTATTCTTACAAGGTAACATATGCTAATTGCCAAATAAGTCCTTCAACAACTCATATCACAAATTTCAGATTTCCCTCTTTTAACCCCCTATCCTTTTTCTCCAGTCCTATTAGCAACTGAGTCTCATTGCTAGCCTGCTCCTACCTTTCAGGTCATTGTTCTACTCCATTTTCCTTATTCTTTCCCCTCAATGCACTCAAACGTTCACTAGACTAACACTGGTGCTCTGAGTGTTTATAGAATCACTGGTTAGAAAGTAGATCCGTTAGGCTTCCAAAAAGAAAGTGCACTGTAGTTACAAATTGGGGCAAAACTTGGTTTAAAAAAAAAAAGCTGGCTGAGCATGGTGGCTCACGCCTATAATCCTAGCACTCTGGGTGGCCAAGGTAGGAAGATCACTTGAACTCAAGATTTTGAGACCTGCCTGAGCAAGACGGGGACCTCCGTCTCTACAAAAAACAGAAAAAATTAGCCAGACATGGTGGTGAGCACCTGTAGTCCCAGCTACTGGGGAGGCTGAGGCAGGAGAATCACTCAGGCCCAGGAGTTTGAGGTTGCAATGAGCTATGATGACACCACTGCACCTCTAGCCAGGGTGACAGAGCAAAACTCTGTCTCAAAAAAAAAAAAGTCCACTTCTGTGAAGCTGTTGTTAACCAGAGGTCTATGGTTTCCATGAGGGATCCATGAATAATGTTCAAGGTGTCTATAAACTCCCTGAAATTGTATTCAAACTTTTATGAGTACATGCATTTTTCTAGAAGGTGGGCAGTGGGTCCATTGTTTTCATCATTTTCACATAGAAAACTTGAACCAAAAAAAAAAAATTTAAAGTCTCCTGCTCTACAGCTTCTTGGAGTACCACAAGTGTAGATTCTTGTGAATGACAGTCTGAACAGACTTATTATCTGTTAAGAAACTGCAGATATTTGAATTACAGGACTTTTTAAGAATAAGGACAAAATAGAAAATAAAATATTCACCAGCCAAATAGTTGAGTTTTCCATGTCTTAACGATTTTCATGAAGCAAAATATGTGGCAATTAGCTTAACGTTAGTATTAGCAATTGCGATTTGGACATACCTCAGCCACATAGCTACTGTCTAACTTACCACTTAACATTCACCAAATTCACTAGTCTTTTAGTACTGCAACTGAGAAAATCCATGACAAAATTACTCCCAATGGCCTTCCACTACAAATATTTGGGGTTTTGTTCTTTAACTGTTTCAAATTGCTCTAAGGGTTACAGTTAACAGAGCAAGTGAATTCAAAATTTGATTTCTCAGGTCTTTCCACCAGATAAGCAACCACAATAGATTAGTGGCCAGTACTAAATAGGAAGTAAACAGTTCAACAATGACTATTGTACAAAAGTAAATAATACTATATTCTGTGTTTCCAATTATACTAAATTTTAAATTAGGATTCATTTCAATAACTCATAATCATAGTACTTTTTTATTTAAGTAATCTTAGATTAATTTTTGGACTAGTCAAATACACAAGACCAATCTGTCACCTTTGAAGATAATTATTTAATTTATCATTAACTTAAACAGGTATTTCTGTACCTTACAGACAGAAAACTCAGCTAAGAAACCGTACAGTCTAAAATGAATATAAATCAATCATTATGACAGAAGAACTTATTTGAGAGTCAAAATGAACAAAATATTCTGTGTCAGCAAAATGTCTCTTGTCAAAATCTACTCTTTAAGATTTCATTATAATGTACTAAAACAAATGTCCTTCTCAACTCTACAGAGAAACAAATCTTAAATTATCCAAATTCAAACCTGCAATTTGGAAACACGCAAATATATTCTAACTATGAAATAGATTGTTTATTATCAAACTTAGTTTTAAAGTAAAAACCTTAAAGGTGAATCTCAATTCTAAGCATGTTACCAGTTTTCACCACTATTCTCTGTTTAGAATATTATTGTTAATAATAGCAATGAGAGCAGTAATACATATAAATTACTTTTACAAATAAGTTACATATAAATTACTTACGATCCAGGTAGTAGCTATAGCAGTTTTCTTATGTTGTATGTAGTTACTATAATTAAAATAAATTTCTATTTAAAGGATTAGAACAATGTAGTATCAGATTTAATGTTATTCAGCAGATATATATTAGATAATGTATGGAGAAGGCATGCATTTATTTAAAAATAAGTTTCTAAGCACATTCTGTGTGCTAAAAAATAGATAGATAGATAGTCCCTGCCCTCTAAGAACTTACAGTCCCTTACAGAATGAAAACTAAAAGAAAAATAGCCCTTCCATTCCTAAATGAATCCTTATAACATACCACAACCAGTATTAACGTGGGCCAATTTTATCCAGTGATGAACTTTAATGACTCAGAAAGTATCAAAATTAACAAATTATAATAGGAATAAGCCCTTCTAAGAAGAGACAGGTAAAATCTTCCATTATTCTCTCCATTCAATCACAATTTAATATTCTTCCCTTCGTCTTATAACCCACACAAACACTACTCTTTTTCACATAGCTTGTTACCTCAATAATCAACTCTAGATTTATGACTTTGCACACTCCATGTGTTACCTCAAGGTTTAAAAATGAAAAAATAAGAAGTGATAATTGGAAATGGCAGGACAAGACTCAAGTTTTAAAGATGAAACAAATTTTTCAGTTGTCTATTTCTAACAATGTCCCTGTCAAAGACTTGCAATATAAATAACACACTAAAAATAAATACTCTTAAATGCAAGAACAAAAAAAAAGTATTTCCCTTCAACTAGTCTCCCACCCTTCATGTGGAATCTCAGGTGGCCCGTGACCATACTATCAGATATCAGGGAAAGTGTAATATTTCAATTTTTATAAGAACTAAATGTCTTTAACATACAAATAAAAATGTTAACGGATACCAATAATAAGAACCTGTGACCAAAATCAAGATCTTTACATAATCTGCTTCTGGAGCCTCAATAAAAAAAGGTAAGTAAAGGATTATCAAATTAGAAATAAGGTTGTTTTATTTTTATTTTATTGACTGGATCTTTTAGATGTTTAAAAACTCTGAAACCTTCACAGAAGCCATCAAGGATTCCATGTCTACAAAAGTAGGCAAGGGTAATAGAATGTCTAGACATATCAGTGCAAGGAGAGGAATAGTGACTTTTCTGCATTTCTCTTTGAACTATAATGATATCCCAATATATAGAGTTCTAAAAATAAATGTAAGAACAGGTTTAAATTTACTGTAACTGTCCCTGGAAAATAAACCTTTGCAAATAATCAGCAAAGGCAACTCTAAGCAATGATCTAAAACTCTAATATCCTAAAGTTCCAAAGACAATTTCAGATCTTAAAATAAAAGCTTTACCTAAGAAAAATGTACAGTGTATTTCCAACTAAAAATTGAAAATTTCTGCAACACAATATTTTTCTTATAGCATGTAGATCCTCCAAAAGACGATAAACTCTTTATTCTTGCTTTGTGCCTTAAGACATAATCTGCTTTTATCCTTTAGCAAAATATGAACCAGCTACCAGGCTGACAATGCCAAGAACCATGACAAAATGGATTATTAATGAGAAACTGAACTCCAGAACTCTATTAATTTATGTCTTCCTGTCGGATCCAAAAGATATATCAGCCTTCTCACTCAAAAGAAAAAAATGCCAACACTGTACTTTGTTTTAAAGTTCTCCACAGATGAAGAATTCATTATCCAAAGTACAGTTCTGTTATTTCAGGCTTTCTTGTAGAATAAAGAATCTTTATCAAATGGCTAAGAAAGCTGCTGACAAGTGCAAGTACCTTGCAAAATATATTTACGTCAAACATTGACTGAGAAAAATCTGGGGGAGGGGCAGGAAAAAGGTGAAAGCCTCTGCAACATTTTTGTCCCCATCCAGTCCTAGCAGTCTTTAGAAAACTAAACCCTTCCAATTCCAGTTATAAAACAGTAAGCAGCATTAATACAACTTCATGTTTGTGGGGTTTTAAAATTCCTAATTACACTAATTATTCTGACACGAGGGGAAATGATCTAACAAGTGAAGAGAAGAATGTGATTTCTTTATGCATAAACAACAATGTTTAAGTGACATAAAATATCCTTTTAAGCTTCCATGAAAAAAATCTATCTAATCTATGCTTATCATAATATTTATGAAATAAAAAAATCAGAGAGGAAAAATTGCTATAATGTACTCTGTGTGACCTCTGCTTTCTACAGAGAACGAAAACAGCCTTTTGCTTTTCAATCCCCATCAAAGTGGAGTAAAAGGAGGGACAGCGTTCCTGTGCTCACTGCCATTAATCATTGCTTTCTTCAAGCAAGTGCGTATTAATTTCTGTCATCCCAAACATCATCGAGTATTGTTACAGCACCGTTCACTCCTCATTCACCACCAGTTGTTACCAGTTTCCCTACACTGAGCAGAGACAGGGTGAATCGTGTGGATTTCAGTGTTAGAGGCCTTTATCCCTGGGGTGCTGACACCAATTAAGCCATTTCAAGAAGAAATGAGAACAGGCCCAACCCTTCCATGTAACAAGAGCCTGCACCTAGCTTTGGCAGGTTGCCATTTTCTCCGGCTTCACACTATAGAAATACTCTTCTCCACATTCTTTGAATGATTCAAGCTGTTTACATGTAATCGGCAACAGTATCTTTTTGTTCATTTCTGCAGGTTCAAACTTAATGCCCAACACAACCTCACACAAAAGACTCTGATAATCTAGATGGTAATCCAGAAAGATGAATGCTATTATTACAGAATCATTAAATTCGGGTTAGGAAATAAAAGCATATATTCCCTTTAATCTTGTGACAATTTTTTTTAAAGAGAAGGGCATTTCAAAGCAAAATTGGACTGCAAAAGCTACTGCTTTTCTCAAACTGGGCTAATTGAAGATAAAATATTTTATTCCATTGGCTCAATTTCAGGTACTGTATTTGCTGAGAGACTTCATATACACAGGAATACAAACCAGATACTTCTAGTATAAATGGCACAGTTTGTGTCCAGTTTAAAGAAGCTTATTACCAACACCATATTGACATTTGCTTTCTTTCCGAGTCTTTGGTCAGGCACCAAAGGCTGTGCTTTGTAAAAGGTTATCTCCAAGTCCAAAAAAAAAAAAAAAAAACTGCTAAAGTGAGTTTAATTAATATTATTTTTGCATCACTAAATATAGAGATCCATCAAACTCTTTCACAATATTGTTGATTTTTTTGACCGCTTTAGATCTAATCATTCTCCTTGTTTTAGACATTTACATCTGCTTTTAAGTTTTTATGGTTGCCTGTTGGCAGGCAGCAAAGTGGAGCTGTCGATGCTACTGCAGAATAATGCAAGGTTTGTTATGAATTAAATATTAGAAACCTTAACACAGCGGCCAATAAGAATTATTTGCCTTATTAAAGCAGCAGAAGACGCTGATTAAATTTTCATTGCATTGCAGTCTTTTTCCCATTTCTGCTTTCAATTCATCATTCTAATGTATGAAAGGCTCGCCGAATAATGGCAGGGGGACTTAATTTCTAGAATGCAAATATAGCAAAGAAAATACCATAAATACCCTCCCAGAAAACATTAAACAGTCAGTTCTAATTAAGTGAATACTAACTAAGTAAATATTCTCTTAAAGGGAAAAAAATAACTCAAACGTCAAGAATTTGAGAAGGAAAGCACAATTACCTATATTACAAATATATATAGGTACACATTGTGGATGGATTGTATTTTTTTGGAAACTACACTTTTTGCAATCAACTCTTTCCAAGGCCTTAGAGGACTTTAAAGAAAGGGAATACAGTCATGATTGTACTCAGCCTTGTACAGTTTCTGGAAATTTGGTATTTTTTACAAGAAAAAAATGACAAGAAGGGTAATAAAACAATGTGCGTAAAGTAGCGCTCAGCCAGAATAGCAACTAGCATTTCTAAATTTCTATATTATGTTTTAAATTTACAACATTTACTATTGCAAATATATTTGGGGAATAAACTGCCCCTGCAAAAATACTGTAATCGTATGTCCTATACTGAAGGTTGTTCACATTTCTGCCTTAATGTGAGGAAGAAAATGAACTTCAAGTATCCATTTCCCCTAGAGAAAATCTCTTCCTTGAAACTCTGCAACTAATGAAATGGGGATCTATAAATAGCAGCATCATTACCATGAGAGCCTCTGCTCGGTACCAGTCTCTGCAGCTGACCCTCTTCATACTAATAACTACCAGACTTCAGTCTCATTCCTCTATAGGGTGATCAATATTGGGACAGTTAAAAATGTAATTGAAATTTAACCTACAGAAATGGTATTTACTTAACAAGTTTCCTAAAAACATACAGTGCTACCTGTACATAGTATCTTTCTGCTCAGAC
>CAUYSK010002782.1:0-5000 GCA_963575035.1 Avahi laniger | reverse complement strand
TGACCGTAGCTCTGCTACCACTCAGTGTCACTTTGGACCTGATCACATTTTTTTTTAAGCTCACGTTTTGCCATCTTTGAATCAACAATTTCCACTACTGTCTCTGCCCAAGCTGAGAGGTTCTGCTGTTACCTCTGGAGCAAAGACAGCCTGGGTTGCCACTCACCATGGGACCAGGGACAAATTACTTAAGTTCTCAGTGTCAGCTTCCCCATCCACAAATTGAGAATTAAAATACCTACCTTAGAGGATTGTTACAAGTTTAAGAAATAATGTCATCAGCATTATTTGATTTTTTTTCCCAAAAAATATATACTACTTTTACAATTTCAAAATGTGAACTATTTTTTTTAAAAAAATGCATGTAAAACACCCAGCACGATGTCTAGCACACAGACGTTGATCAGTAAATGACAGTTTTTATTGTTATCATTATTAAATGGATGTAACCTTCTGGAAGAGAGAGCTTTGCCTTTTCAGTCTGTTATATTAAAGCTCAGCAAATTATAAATGCTTAAGGATGAAGAGGTTTAGAAATTCTATAGCTTGGCCATCGATTCTAGCATTTAAAACTGAAAGGGAAAACTTTATGGGAACTTATCCTTTTTTCACATTAAGATGGTTGACGCCTACTTTTTTATATTAGAAAAATGTTTATATTTCTAAAATAACTCACAGAATATCAAGCTAACTATGAACTTTAAACTCCTAATTTTCAAGTTAAAACAAAGCACTCATACTGATTAGAGTTCGGTTCTAGAAAACATTCCTATTTAATAAATATCAAGCCAATATTTTACAAAATATTAGAAATTTAAAAGTAACAGTAATCACAGTAATTAAAAAGCAGCCATAGGCCAGGTGCTGTGGCATGCACCTGTAATTCCAACTACCTGAGAGGCTAAGGCAGGAGGATCTCTTGAGCCCAGGAGTTTAAGACTGTGGGCAAAATAGTGAGACTGTCTTTTCAAAACCAAACAAAAGCCATAATGATAATCAGTCAAAAAAAGAAACTGAATGGTTTAATGTTAGAAACTATAACATTATTAGACTGATTACACTGAAAATAAAAAGTATTTCCTTTATTGAACACAAAATACCGTAAGTGTAATACACTGACAGATAGAATTTATATTTACAAGGTCTATCATTTCATTTTCAGGCATTCAGTTTCTATACTTGATCACAGTCAAAAAGTCAAGAACCCAAAAGTCTGTAAGTTCCTACGGATATCCTCAGTATCACATTACTGTTCTAACAAGTGGTGAGGAAGAGGAAATTCAGACAAGTCAAATACCCATACCCCATACGCAGTTAAAAGAATTTTCTTCATATTTTTCTCTACTGATTCAAACAAAGAAATATGACGAGAAAAACTGGAGGGTTCTCACTTATTTGAATAACAAGTGAAAATCTAAAAATATCTTTACTGTATGTTATTACCAACTGTATCACTGGGTTTTATAGTGACAGCCCTGTGCTATAATTTCTGAGAAAACCTCTACATAAAGCTCCATAAACCCAACCATTCCTGTAATGTATCGCCTTATCTAGCACACAATCATTTCAAACACAACTTTTCATGTTAGTATAATTTGTTCAAAAATGGTAATAAATACATCCATGAACTCAGAGAAATCACTGCACAATCTACTATAACTTGTTCTTACCAGTACTGATGGTTAATCCTAGACCCAATATCCAATGTAAAAGAAAAATAAAATATTCCAGTATTACTTGGTTTAATTAAAGATATTCATTATACACATACCTTCTAATGGACCAACACTCCCAATCAACATTATAAATAATCTGGACCAACTGCAGAGTAATGCCTGTGAACAATTATCGCAAAACTAAAACATGGATGGCTGTCAGTTGGTGGCAGAGTTCTTGCTTTCATAATAAATATAAAATCAATTTCCTGCTCTAGTTCCTATTCCAAGTTGAAAATGATATATCTATGAATTCCAACTACCTTCATCCATAGTGGTTTTTTTTAAAGAAAGGCAGGAGGAGAAAAGAAAGAAAAAAAAAACTTCTAAGACCACCTAAGTCAATTCTTCCTCATTTAAAGACAATTGGATAGTAAAAATAAGATGCACATATAAGCTTGCCATTTTGCTTATTTATTTTTTTTAATGTAGTGATTTTCCCATCAGATGCCATTCAAGTATAAGTCCTTCCCAATAATTCCTCTATTCTTATTTGCAAGGCTTAGTACATCTGAAAGTCTGTAGAAACCTTTTGTTTAAATAATAATACGCAATTTCAAAAGCTTTTTGTTCCTATTTCAATCAAAAATAACTTCATGTGTTTTAAATGAAATTTTGCAAGTAATCAGAGGCTAATGAGGATTCATTGATTTAACTAGTTCAGGGAGTCTGAGAAGGGAGTGAAAATTTAAAGTAACCAAGTATTTCATTTAGAAAATCAGCTAATGTGTAGGTACACTAAGTCCTCTTCACAGAGAAATGTAATCAGGACTTTTGTCTCAGGAGAGACTCTCATCCCCTTCTCTGTGTGCACATTTCTAACTCCCATTAACATTAACGGGCACCACACATGCACACCGAGAATATGCCAGCCTCGGTAGTATGTGTGCATGGCAGCTGTGGTGACTAAATAATCCATATGGCTCTGAAGAGAAGCTATGGTTTATCAGGTCTAGAGTCACAGCTACAGTAGTGGAATTCAAACACTAGAACTAAGCCCCAATATGAATGCCTTACCCAAACCCTCTCCCATCTAACCATACCCAGAGATCATAATGAGGCCAGCGTTTTGCCGCAATTCTTTCTCTATCAATGGTTTATAGAGGTCGAAGTTCTGTATTTGAGGGAACCTTAATCTTTTCATAGGCCCAGATAAGTTCTCTGTCGTACTACTCTTTCCCCCCTGCCATTCCTGTATTCATTCATGCATTTCTCCCCAAAATATAGAAAGTATCATAAAGTAGCTTTGTACAGAAAAATAAAAAGGGCCTGGCAACCACAAAAGCCAAGCAAAAATAGAATCAGTATGAAACTCCATCTTCAACATGAAAATTAAATAATACAGTAATTTTACATATGATATATATGCTGAAATAAAAATTCCACAGGTTGTGTAAAGGGCAGAGTTTAACCACTAATTGTAGTTGTTTAAGCTTTTATAGATGAAAGTCAGAATCTTAATGCTCAGTTAATATAGTCTCAGGAAGCCCAATTCAACAGCTTCTTCCTTCCTTCCCTAGTGAATACCTTTGTGAAGTTCTGTTTAGTGACATTGGTGCACAAACCCACACACAGAAGTTTACACTTCTGAAAAGAGTTGAGTGATAACAGTTCACCAGCCATGTTGCTGAAATTACGTTTTAGGAAAAAAAGACTAGATGACACAAAATTCTTAATACATTTTTATATAGAATACAATAAAAACTTCATATTTGGTATCTCCAATTAGGTCAATTATTATAATATTTAGAAAAATTCTGTAACATTACATTTAAATAATCATAGGAAGGAAAAAAGAATCCATCAATGTTCTAGAAGCTTCTCTAGACCCTTCAATCAATTTTATTTATATGCAAAACCAAGAGAAACTAAAAAAAAAAAAAAAAAAAAAAACAAAGCTCCTCCTGATGCTAAAGCTCTCAATTTACTGACAGGCAAATGGCTTCATGCTGCCACTTAATCTCATTTCTTGCATAATGCCCTCTAATTAGCATATCAAAGTGAATTAATACTTCTAGGGCATTAGCAATGGGGAAATCTGCTCCAGGCTCACAATAGCAGTTAAGAGAGAGCCAAGAAATCCTCAAAAACACCACAAACCACTTTGCATTGCAAAACTGTTCAATTTATTTATCCTCTCTCTCTAAACACTTTTACCACACACTGTTTTACTACTGTTCACCAAACAAAATGATAATTGCCAAAGTTACCAGCATCTGTAATGTCTGTTTAGAATCTTAATTTAGATTATGTTGCAGATAATTTCTATATGGAACCATTTGTTCTATTATAAATGTTAATATAGAGACACTGGAAATGTTGACATCCTCAATTAGTTAATTTGAATTTGAGATAAAATTTTATGGGATTTTAAAATTTATGAATTTTTTAATGTAAAAAGCCACCTGCTGGACTCTGATGCCTAAGAAATATGCTTTGAAAACTGATGTATCACATAAAACAAAAGAAACAACAAAAAAATCATTTTGCCATAACATATGTGAAGTTCACCCGAAATAATAGTTTAAACATTGTGAGGAATCATCAGCATTAAAAGGATTATATACCAACTCCTCATTAATATGATCGCAAAAAAGTCATTTTTCAAACAGCTAATCATTTTAAAGCACTTAAATTGAAAGAAAAGAAATAGAAAACTTTGAACAATTATTTTTAATTGTTTTCAGTACTAATCTAATATTATGTAGATATAGCCACCCAAAAGAATGACATGACAATTCAACTTAATATATTTTTTTTAGACTGAAGAACATTTAATGATACAGAGAATGTTCATGACATATTGTTAAGAAAATAGAATACAAAAGAATGGGTATCATATAATCCCATTTTTTAAAAGTATAATAATTTTCACAGAGAAAGAAACGAATGCTAATGGGGTGATTTCTGAAAGGCAATTATCAAGCTTTATTTCGTACATGTGGTTTTCTGTATTTTCCTAATTTTCTAGACAAGTGTTCTCTGTAACTGCTATGTTTATGTCTCTCCAAAATTCAGGTACTGAAATCCTCACCCCATTGTGAGGGAAGGGGGGCCCTGGGGATATGATTAGGTTGTGGGGGTGGAGCCCTCAGGAATGGGAACAGTGTCCTTATAAAAGAGACCCAGGAGACACCCCTTCTCTCTTCCACCATGTGCCTTTGGAGAGAGAAGGAGGCTGTCTGTGAGGAAACAGGCCCTTGAATCTGCTGGTGCCTTGATCTCGGACTTCCTGGGCTCCAGAGTGTGAGAAATAAATTTCTGTTTATAAGGCACCCAATCTAC
>CAUYSK010002780.1:0-39989 GCA_963575035.1 Avahi laniger | reverse complement strand
GTCTCTACTAAAAATAGAAAGAAATTAATTGGACAACTAAAAATATATAGAAAAAATTAGCCAGGCATGGTGGCGCATGCCTGTAGTCCCAGCTACTCGGGAGGCTGAGGCAGGAGGATAGCTTGAGCCCAGAAATTTGAGATTGCTGTGAGCTAGCATGACACCAGGGCACTCTAGCCCGGGCAACACAGTGAGACTCTGTCTCAAAAAAAAAAAAACAACAAAAAAAACCAAAATGGCTTTAGCATGAAAAGGAACTATATTGACTTAATAATGAAAAGTTTAGGGATGATGTTGGTTTCTGGATATGATAGCATGCCTGTAACCAGGTGCTCAAATGAGGCCAGCAGGAGAGCCTAGGCTGTCCTTTGGGAAAGAGTCATGCTAGGTCCGTCCCTCCCAAAAAGTAGTAAAATCACCACCAGTAGATCCAGGTTTATATTTCACCAGTTTAGCACCTCCGTAGAGGGAAGAGGGGGGAGAGAGATCTTTCCCAGTAGATTCAGCCAAAGTTCCAAGACTTTCACTGGCCAAGGCCAGAAGCTTACCTGGGGTTGGTGGGGTTGGTTCTGGCCAAACTGCAAGTTAGAGGAATGGGAAAGAGCAGACTCCCCAAAAGGAAGAAATAACATGTATAACCGGAAGAAACAATGCTAGGAATGCAAAATCAGTGGATGTTTCCTGTAATATTAAATTAATATTTGCCCACTGATAGTACATGAAAAATACTTTGTGTACTATAAACCTCAAGGGTGATGTTTGTTCTCTTTATAAAGCCCAAGAGACATGTTGGTAAGGAAGTAGTTCATCCTGTGCTTTTAAATCCTCAGGTCTGCTTGGTCCGGCTAAGAGGGAAGCCTGGCTGCAGCTGAGGGCCGAGATCGAAGCCCTGACGGACTCCTGGTTGACGCTGGCCCTGAAGGCACTCTCACTCATTCACTCCCGGTGAGGCTGTCCGTGGGGCCCTTGCTGGGAAGTGGGCGCTGCTCATGCCTGTTCATTTTGGAGATTTATTTTTCAACAGTCTTTTCTTCTCCCTGTTCTCATAGGACGAACTGTGTGAATATTTTAGTAACAACTACTCAGCTTATCCCAGCATTGGCGAAAGTCCTGCTATATGGATTAGGAATTGTATTTCCAATAGAAAATATTTACAGTGCAACTAAAATAGGTGAGCTGCGTTTTTTTCTTTTTAAGCAATCAACCCTCTTCCTTCAGGCTAGTTAAAATAAAAGGCAACAAATGAGACTTTTTTTTTTTCCGGGATGCTAAATAGGTCAGAAAACTAGAAAAATAATTTAATCAATTTGCAAAATTGGCTTTAGACATTAAGAGAAATAAAAAGCATAATCCATGTAGCTAAAGCCATAAAACTTTACTTTGGTAAAATGTTTTATTTTGTTTTTAATTCTATATATATCAACAATTGAGTTCCCATTGTTGTGGAGATTTTAAAAAAAAATAAGCTTCTTGCATGAAGGAAACATTTAGAGGGAAAAGAAATTTAGTTAGTCTGTAAACCAAGGCAGAATAAAAGTAGGGGTAAAAGAAAAACATGGTTCTTTTTCTCAGGGAAGCAGACATCTCAGTAACTATAATCCAACATGATAGAGGAAGAAGAAAATGAGCATTTATCAGTTATCTTCTAGATGCCCAGAAAGGTACTAAGCATTTTACATGTTAAAGTCAATCTTCACAATCTTTCCATTTTGCAAATGAGGAAACTAAAACTCAGAATCTTAAGTAAATTGTTCAAGTCAATAGCTAGCAAAGCTAAGGGTCTGACTCCAAGGTCCAGACCACTTTCTGTGCCTGAGTGTACACATGGCTGAGGAAGCTTCACTCCCACCGTGGAGGAGGCAGAGGGCAAGGGTCAGGGAAAGCCAAAGAGAAGGAGGACATTCGAGCTGGGTAGAGAAGGGCAGATGAGAGTTTACCAGGTAGATGGGCCAGTGAGAACAAAGGGCCAGAGACGTGTTCCCTACTGAGGGACTTGTGAGTGGTCCCAGGTGGCTAGTGTGCAGTGCTCATGGGGAGCTGAAGCCAGAAAGGTGAATGTGGGTTTAGTCATCAGTGGCCTTGTATGTTCCCTAAGGAGATGAGTGTTATCCTAGCCCAGGGAAAGGGGGATGAGCATGCTAGTCAGTGGGAAAGCAGCTGTCTCTGGATGCTCAACTCCACCCAAATAAAAAGGGGCAAAAATGGGATCCCTCTAGGTCTAATTTCCATATGTGTGCACTGTTATTCCTCCTGTACTTCTTTAAAGTATTTACTAAGTGATCACTAAAGAATCACTTGTATAATGATTTGTTCATAGTCTGACTTCCTGCTAGACTGTAATATTCTTGAGGACTGGATTTGTCTCTTTTGCTCATCATAGTAGCTGCAGCACCCAGCACATAGTAGGTCCTCGATAAATGTTTCTCGAATGAAATGGATGAATAGATGGCTATTTATTTTGAGGAAGGCTGACAGCAAGATTTCTTTTAGGCACCTGGGTCAGTAGTGGCATGATTAACAGATGGGGAAATCAGGTTTGATCTCATCAATGTTGAGTTTGAAGAGCCTATGGGGTATTCAGGTGGACCTTTCAAGTTGGAGATACATATCTAGAGTTTGAGAATGACTGATGCTTCTTGAGGGGGGCCAAGAAGAGATTACTGGGAAATACTTCTAAAAAGAAAGGAATATACCAAATAGAATAGAATTCCCAGTAGCCCATTATAACCAGAATTTTTATATGTTTTCATGTTCCATAAAAATAACAATCAGAATTAAGTCACATGTTAATCCTATTTTCACATATATCGATAAAGAAGAATTATATTGTTTTGTAAACAGAGATCAGGTTAAAAATTTACCAGAGCATGAAAGGTGGATCAAATGCCAAAGAAGCACACAGTACAGAAAGGGTAGTGCTTAGCTTCCCAGAAGGAAAGTACAAGTAGTATTACATGTCTTGTTCATGGAACTTTAATCCCAAATGGTTTAAAAGTGGAAATATAATAAAGGACAGTAACAATCCAGTAAGGATTAAGTTTTGTTTTTGGGTTGTTTTTTTTTTTTTGAGACAGTCTCTCTCTCTGTTGCTGGGGCTGGGGCTAGAGTGCAGTGGCATCATCATAGCTCACTGCAGCCTCAAGCTCCTGGGCTCCAGCAATCCTCCTGCCTCAGCCTCTGAGTGGCTGGAACTATAGGCAGGCGTCACCATGCTGGCTAACTTTTTTATTTTTTATAGATATGGGGTCTCACTATTGCCCAGGCTGGTCTCAAACTCCTGGCCTCGAGCAGTCCTCCTACCTCATCCTCCCAAAGTGATGAGCCACCATGCCCAGCCAGATTAAGTATTTTTGAAATGGGCATTTTGTTTATAATTTAAAAAAAACTGTGGTGGCAGAAATTATCTCAAAAACCAGAAATCATCTCACTTTTCTCTGATATTTTAATGAGAAAAGTAGAGATTGAAACTCCTGTCATATTGGTTAATTTTGCCATCAACTAAGACATATGTGGGGATCAGTGCATAATATCCAGTAATTTTCACTGTAGGCAAAATGCCAAAGTCATAGGAGAAGATGACTGGTATCTCATTTAACAGAGCTCTGATGCTCTTTCAGACAAAATAGATTCATCAAAATGAATACTTTATTTTATATAAGACTTCTAATTGACTTCTAATTAAATCAGCTTCATTTTCTTAATCTTTATTGTGAAAAATTTCTACATAACCCAAAATTTACAATGAAGCCTATAGGAGATAGTATATAGGCAATATTTTTTTTTTGTTCACCACAACTTCACCTTTAAATAACATTGTTTACCTTCCTTTTTCCACATGAGGAAAACTTTGCAAAAACACAGAAGCATTTCCCTGTTAGGAGGGAAAAAAGTTTCATGACATCTAAGTTTTTGGTTGCTTATATTTGCAGTGAAGACTATACCTTGTTTCTTAAAGTGATTTAATATTTCACAGTTTAGCGGGCAACTAAAGAGGCATTGAAATTGCTTCCTTTGAATAAGGCTGGTTCTATTTCGTTCTGTCAGATGCAAACTAGAGATTTTAGTGCAAAATACAAATATAAAGCAGACATTTGTTTAAGCAAACAAGCAATTTGTTCATGTGTATATCTGATCCTTATTTGAAAGAGGTGCCGGCCTCGCTCAGCCATTCACATTTGAAAACTATAAACTGCCCATTGTCCGTTAAAATGACCCTATTGGCAGCCCACGTCTTGGAACACCAGTTTCTTCTCTAAGAGGACACAATGCCTGCATTAACTGCGGGGATGTGCTGACAGTGTAGCCGCCACGGGAGCCCAGACCGAGTCATGACATGGGAAAGATAATAGACAGATAAAGGTATTCTGTTACCTTCATCCCACTCCTCCTCCAGGGAAGCGCTTCATTGAACATTAGATGCCTGGGTAAGGCAGGCATGATCTCGCCATAGTACCCCAAATTACCTGACATTTATTTCAGGAGAAGTTTTATGAGAATATTTCAGATAAACACATTTGGCTTTGGGGGTCTTTAATTCAACCTGAAAGTAAAGGGATAAACTAATCCCTGTGCTTGTTTTTTCATGCTATACGACAAAACCAAACCTAGTTATTTTTTCATCCTCAATGGTCTTTGGATCGGATATTATTTATAGAGTTTGATATATAATGAAATATTTTTTAAATCAAGGTAAAACACGTTGCCAGAATCGCATGCCTTTGTTTAGTCTCAGCTTGTAGGAAAAAAAAAAAGTACTACTGCGAAACAATACTTTTTCCTCCAGTTGCTACGCTGTGATTGACTATGTTTTAATAAATGTGTTAATAAATGAACCTTGGGGGAAAAAAAGTGTCTATCAGTTTCCAAGGGACAGGATACCACCCTGCCAATTAATTTACAATTTTTAATTTATTGTGCAATTCTGCATACCACCTAAGTGGCATAAAGATACGCTCTTGGTTTGAGGTTGCTGTGAGCTAGGTGACACCACGGCACTCTAGCCCAGGGAACAGAGTGAGACTCTGTCTCAAAAAAAAAAAAAAAGATACACTCCTGGTTGCACAAGTGGGATAGGATTGAATCAGAGCAGGAAGGAAACATTTTACACAAGAGGCTCAAGTGCTATCACACTGGGTTACCCAAACTTTACATCTAATATGACTTATTTTTGTTCATTAGGAAAGGAAAGCTGTTTTGAAAGGATAATTCAAAGGTTTGGAAGAAAAGTGGTGTATGTCGTTATAGGGGATGGTGTGGAAGAAGAACAAGGAGCGAAAAAGGTGAGCGTTCCTGCATGGTGCATCTTGTCCCACTTACTTTTTCTTAGTCCTCACAAGTCTCATAACTGTATCATTTAAACAAATTCCATTTCTCTGAAACAGACCATGCATGTGTGTAGAACTGTAAGCGCAAACAACAGTAGGATTCGATAAATATGAAGTGGTATTTTTGAATAGTGGTGTGTGTAAGCTTAAGGCCACAGGAGGTCAGGTCGGTCTTCAGAAAAGTAGACTCTGGGGCAGAAAGGAAGGCTCAGCGGCATAGCCGTCATCCAGAACAGAGAGGACACGCGTGCCTGACTCATGCCAGTGCCCTCTTCCCGCCCCAACTCATGGCAGACATGGCCAGGTGTTTCAAACCTTGTTACCTGAGCCCGGACACAACCTGAGAACCTTTCAGACATCCTGCAGAAAGCCTCTGCTGGTTGGTCAGAGCTGGCTTGCAAGATGAAAACGATCTGCTGCCCTCTGAGAAGCTGATGCCTTCTCTTACCATGAGGTGGGCGCCTGCCTCCCTCAGGGCACTTGTAGAGGGGGAGGGAGTGGACCCGACTGTAAGTGTCTTGGCTCCCAATTCACCCCTCCATCGCACTTCACCACATTCTTCTGAATCCCTCCAAGTGTGATCTGTCATTCCTCGTAGCAAAAGCTTTCTCATTGTGCATTGCATTTTCATTAGGTCATTAAATATGAAATATCCGATTTTGAATCAGAAGTTTATCATATCTCAAACAAGAAGCAGTACAATTAATCAAAGAATGCACCTAAACTATCGACACAGCTTTGCCGTCTTAAGGGTCTTAAGGGTAGCGTGTTTATGCCAGCAGTGAAGAAGCCTGGAGAGCGAGTGTCAAGGAAATCGCAAAAGGCGTTTTCCACAGCTTGTTAAGAATTGAATGTTTTTCCTTGCAAGAAGTGGCCCAAAGCCTGGAAGAAGTGGTAGTCAGTTGGTGCAAGGTCTGGTGAATACAGTGGATGACAGAGAGTTTCCAAATCCAGCCTCTGTAGTTTGAACAGCATTGTTTTTTGCAACATGTGGTCTTATAAGAGGATTGGCCTGTCTCTATTGACCAGTCTCAGCTGCTTAATTGCAAGCATCCTCATCGTTTCATCCAATTGGTTGCAGTAGACCTTCCCTATAATTGAGCAGGTTTCATGAAGCTGTAGTGGATAATACCAGCACTGAACCACCAAATAGACACTATTAGCTTTTTTTGATGAATATTTGGTTTTGGACTGTGTTTTGGCACTTTATCCAACCGTTGTGCTGAATGCTTGTGATTGTCAAAAAGAATCTATTTTTCATCACACATAACAACACAGTGTAGAAATGGTTCACCTTTATGTCGTGACAGAAAAGGCAAGCTTTGAGATGATTTTTCTTCTGACATTTATTCAATTCATGTGGTGCCCATCTGTCCAGCTTCTTTACCTTGCTGATTTGTTTCAAATGGTCTGATATTGTTGGAATGACAACGTCAAACCTTGCTGCTAATTCACGTGTAGGTTATGATGGACTTGCTTCCACTACAGCTTTCAGCTCATCATTATCCACCTTGGTCTCAGGTCACCCACATGCCTCATTTTCAAGATTGAAATCACCAGAACAGAACTTCTCAAACCCCTGATGTACTGTGCATTTGTTAGCCACATCCTTCCCAAACACTTTGACGATATTTCAAGCTGTCTGCACTGCATTGGTTCCACGATGGAACTCATATTCAAAAATAACACGAATTTTTACTTACCCATGCTTTCACAAAAATTGCTCTTAAAAAAATGTGAAAGATAATCACAAGTCAAAACATGCATTTGAAAGACTGAGGATGTACCTTCACAATAGGGGAAAAAAAATGTCAAAGTGAAATTTCAGAGATGTCAACTGTCAAACTTACTACTTAAGGAAACTGGACATTTCATACTTAATGACCTAATACAAGGAGAGGACCACTTCCATATCCTGGCACTTAGGGTCTTCACAATCTGGCTACAACCGCCTTTCTGATCTTTCTCCCCCACCTCTTATGCTGCATTCTCATTCATCTGCCCACCTTCCTTTGACCTTGCCCGGCACTCTTTCTCTGCTGTCGCTGCTCCTTGGAATCAGCTTTCTCCTTCTGTCATTGTTTTATACATTTCAAAATTCAATTCACATACAGCCTTTTCTATTCCCTCTGTTTTGACGGCTCAATTATAGTAGCATTCACTTTTACTGGAGAAGCTGTAATGGTAAATAGCTTGGATTCTTGAGTGAGACACCTGGATTTGAATTATGGCTCCGCCGCTTACCCATTCTGTGACTAAAGTATTTGCTGCCTTTGAAGAACAGTTAAAATTGTTTCCACTTTTTTATCTTTGGACATGTCATTCTTTTTATACAGGGCACACACCCACACTAAAAAGAAATTAGGTAGCCAACTGCAAAGAATATCTTCTTTGAATTTTTTTACTATGAAAAAGTCATCCTAGCTCTCAAATTTGATTTCGTGGATGACTTTATGTAATGAGTCCAAAAACATCTGCTGCAAACAAACTCTTTGTACCTTGAGACCCGCCTCATGTGTGCGTACAAAATGTACAAAGTTTTTGGGTTCAGATTCCTAATAATCTTGCAAAAGATTCAGCTGTTATCAGAGTGATAGATTGAACATTCCTTTATTATTTCTAACTTTATTGAAGGAGAATTTTTGTTTAGCCATTTGAAATTAACTAGTATTTAAACAGCAGTACCTGAGCATGAGTTGAGAGACAAGGATCTAATAATTGATAATAGATAATGAGCTTCTTTAAAGTTGGGTACTGCACAGAAGTAAGGAGTGTTTAATTTTGAAGAAATATTTAATTTAGAGGGGAAGACTACAATTCAACAACATCCCATTTTAAAAACTGTGTGTAAAAATCAAAGCTAAAACAATAAATTGACATGCTATCCATGTTGTAGAAGAATTGATAATAATCCTAATGGTGAGTAACAAGAATTGCTACCAGTTACAAAGCCTTTATTATCTCAGTTTTTCTTTTAGGTGTTCCTATTTATTATCTCATTAAATACAACAATTCGATGAGGAAGAAATTGTAAGACCCATTTTACAGATGAGAAAACTAAGGCACACAGGCACACAATCATACAGCTAGAAAGTGGCCAAATAGGATTTGAACCCAGTTATTTCCTCTGGCCAGGAGATTTAGCACAAAGTTCCTTCAAACTATAAACTACATTTATATATCTTAAATATGACTTGCTTTTTAAAAAGAATTTACGTGCATATTTTTAAAATTTAAGTACAATTTTTATTTCATTCCTTTTGGAAGATAGATATCACTATGTCTTTTCCCTAATTTACATTCATGATTAAAATTTTAAAAACGCATTGATCTGATGTTTAAATACTGAGCAATTTAGATTATTAATAGTGAACAAGTTCTGCACATTTGAACACTAAAATGTTCTGTCAAATCAAAACATTTTGTATTTCAAAATTGATTTTAACCATTTAGCTTGCCTCTCTTAGTTTCTGTGTCCTTTTAAAATCTAGTACAACACTCTCCTCTTTTCTCTGTGGAGATGTCTTTCATCTCCCTAAAAATGTTCTTTTGCTAGAGACAGGTACTCTTTTTAATCCCAGAAACAAAAACCAGTAAGTAAATCTGCCAGTTGCCTATTCTGTTAATGGTCAATTGAAGTCTATTCTGTCATCCTTATTCTTTTTGCCAGTGTAGTCCAAGGGTTGTCATCAGTAATTTAATCTATAATTTGTATCATAAAAAAATACCCCTTTCAAAGAGCAGTTAGAATACCCCTGTTTTGTAAGAGAACAAACTCATTCTAAAAGAATCTCTTCTTGCAGGAGTTTTCTGTGAGCGCCTCTTTGTTCCTAGAAAGACTGAGGAAAGCCACCTACCTATTTCCATAGTCTTCCACTGACATTTGTCTTTTTTTTGTCAAAATCTACCAGGCTTTCTTTTACCATAAAATGCTTTGTTTCCCTAATACAACATGGCTTGAGTGAAAATAATTAGACATGGGTATGATTACAAAAAAAAATCAAAATGTAAAAATCTCCTATATACTACGCTGACAGCTAGTTTTCATTTCTTGAGTAAAAGTGGCCCTGCAATTAGGGATGTATTTGTACCTCCGTAAGCAACCTTTTTAGAGATAATGTATGCATACGAAAGCACAGATGTGTTTTTTTGGTCCCCCACTCCCCCGCCCCCTGGCAAACAGTCACTATATGCTTTTCTGTACCTGCTTTTTCTCACTTCATCTGTCCTGGCAGTTACTCCCTATCAGTGCATAGAGCTCTGCGTTTCTAACCCTTTTAAGTGGCCACGTCAGTATTCCATTATGTGTATGTGCTGTTATTGAACCGATCCCTGGGGGCTGAACAATTAGCTGGTTTCCAGTATTTACTGTTACACACAGTTCAACAGTAAAGGGTCTTTATTTGGTTCACGCATGTGCAAGTGTATCTGTGGGTTAAAATCCTGTAAGTGCAATACTTGGGTCAGAGAGTATGTGCTTTAAAATTTTTGAAACATTTTAACACATTTTTAATAATTCAGCAAAATTCACTTTACATGTGGGTATTCACATACATAGCTTTTTATATGACTGATGTTATGTGTAACCAGGGTGCAAAATACCAGATGGGGAAGGATGGGGTAAGGAGATTTGGAAAGTTGCCCCTGTAGACAAGAGGAGCAGGAAAAATGTGTCATTGTTTTCCCATAGGCAATATTTTAGTTCTAGAGACCCAAAAGCATGTACTTCTTTAGGCCTTGGTACTCACTTCTCTCAATATGTGTCTGATCTTCATAAACTAATGATATACATGTTACAGTTCCAGCATCATTTCTGTTAAGATTTGTGGGTAGCTGTTTTTAGTCTCAGGGCTCCAGTGACTTCAAGAAGTATCTCCACTTAGGTGTCCCATGTTGTACCCATCTGAATACAAGCAAATAAAGTCCGTCGGCCCAACCCAGTTTGCCCACTCAGACTGTCTTTGGGCTTCTCTACTTCCAATCCATCAGCGAGTCACTTGAATTCTCTCTTCACAATATGTCTCTCATCCATTGCACCCACTCCATTTCCACTGTCTCTCTGCCTACTTTCTCTGCTACCTGCCAGACACACCTCCAGTCTGTTCTTCCCTGGCTGTTGCCCTAAAATACCCCCTTCCCTGTGTCTCCCAGCTTTGAGTGTTAGCTTCCCTTTCATTTATTATATCAATACAAGATAAGAATCTAAATTCCTTAGATATTCCAAGTGCTTCTACCTTGAAAAACCACCTTCCTTAACATCTCCATGATGAACACACCATTCCAGCCCCATCACCTCCAGACTAATCACTCCTAACTGGGAATCCCACCTCCTTCCCCTCTACCTCTGCAGCTCAGCTAAGCTCTCTTCTCTCTGAATTTATCATTTTGATTCTTAACTCCTCACTGCCTTACATTGTAATGAAATTGTTTCTTCACATATGTCTTACCCGCTGAGCAGTTCTGGGCATTAGGGACATATGTCTTGTGTGTATTACGTATCTGCTGTAGCAGTGGTGCTATACAGGTAATAGACTATTGTGATAATAAAGTCAGATTTTATTAAAGCTAGAAGCAACCCTGAGTCATTTCCCCTAAACCTTGTTTTAGGGGTTTTAGGGCTCCAGGGAGAATGTGCCATAGTTGAAGGTCACATAGAGAATGCCAGATTTGAGAGTAAAACCCAGGTCCCCTCATTCTAGCATGTGTTTTTCTCTTCCCCTTTGCCACTGTATCTAATTCCATATAAGAAAAATTTGTTCCAGTGGCTAAACACAGATGCAAGAAAAATCTTCCCTTTGCACCCACTTGTCCTGGGAAACTCTTATATAGGCAAAACACCTGACATCATATTATCATTGTGCAATATTAGTTCTAATCATTAATAGAAACTTATCACCTATCCTCTCCCCTAGACTCAGTCTCCTATAGTCAGTCACTTAATATTAAAGGTACATTTCTTTGAAAGGCCTGCTATTTTTCATGTGTGTGAGAAAATGAAACTGTTGACTCTAGTAGACTTCCTGATATGAGAGAGCACTGAGGATAGAGTTGCTGCCCTCAGCAACTGGGGTGGGAGTCCACTGGTTCTCTGTCACACATACCTAAGGTTCTCCAGGTCTCACTGAAAAACCTTTGGCACCTTTGCTCGGATGAATGGCCCCATCGCCAATGCGTTGTGACGAGTTGTCTGTAATATACCACGGGCACATTTCATCCATTGAGCTCATTTCACAGTGCTGCTTGACCATGTGGTTCTTACTATCACTCTCTGCAGGAAGACTAAAGCCATTATTGCCTCAGTGCCAGTAAACAAGCCAATTCAGGCTCCTTGTGGATAATCTCACCTTTCCACGTAGTGTGGAATATGGTTTTTTTCTCTGTCAGCCATTGCATTCTTCAATGTTTGCTTCTGAGTGCACCAGTAGCTTTCAGATTCGTATTGTTGATGGTTGCGTAGGTGGAGAACTTGTCTGTGAGAAACATATCTAACTTCAGATAATTAGCATGTGAATGAATTTGACTAAACCTGCTCTGAAAACATTTTACCTCTCACTAGTATTTGTGTATGTTTTTATGAAGATAGTCATCCAGAAACTTTTCGGACAATTATCTGAAGAGCCTTCAGCATCCTTCATTATGTCCTATTGTAATGGTACTTAAGATCAATAGAAATACTGTGTAGTATTTCTTTATTCAGTTGTTGACAAGCAGCAGCTTTGGGGAAGGGCAATGAATCACTGGCAAATATAATAAAGAACATAAGAAAAACACAAGTTAATTAGAAATAAAAAAGATAATAAATACCAAGTAGACAGTTAAATGGAAATAATGGTTTTCTATAAAAATGATTTGTCTAAAATGCATTAGAGATTAAGTAGTAAATGAGTAGGATGCTGAATGGTACATACTGTATATACACATAAATTCAAGTATGTTCAAGTGTGTACATATGTAGAATTGTTATGAACAAATAGAGAAATGTTTATGGTGGCTGTCTTTGGGTAGTAGGATAAGAAATTGTATTTCTTTATGTGATTCTGTATTATACAGATGTTTTATAATATGCATGAATTTCTTCTTTAATAAGAAAAAAAGGAAGAAAGCTTTCTGTGTTGTAACTGATCAACCCGTTTTGATCAGCAGAGCATGGATGGGATGGTACATGTGTGTTTTAACCTGTGCTGTGCTACTGGTAATTTACACAGCTGAATACAAAGGCCACAGAGAGCCCTTAGGAGGCATTACAGCATATGGGCTTCAGCTTCAGTCCTGATATGAATCTTGACTACACTCCTCTAAGCCTCAGTTTTTTCATTGGTAAAATAGTGATAGTAGTACCTATCTATCTCTGAGGTGCTTAGCACAGTGCCAATACCCAATAAATGATAACTGTCATTATCATTAATAAACTCCTTAACAGGGCTTACCAGACCCAGCACCATCTGGTTCCTGCAGCCAGTCATGTCTCCAACTATATCTTTTCTCTCATACCCAGCTAGTATGCTAATAATGAATTTCTCCATTATCTTCTGTTCCCCACACAGCCATAAGAGTGCTTTTTCTGAACGTTTATCCTTTCACACCTAGCTCAACTATCACCTCCTCTTTTCAGACATTGTCCCGGTCCCCTATGCAAAGGTAATTGCCCTTCTCCCACTCCTCTTAGAACATGTAAATGAACACTCATGATTGTTGTACATTTCTGCTACTCACCCAGACTGTGAAAGGGTAGACCAGGTGCATCTCTGGATCTCCTACACCTAGTGCAGTGTGCCCTGTAAGAATGAATGCACAGTGGTACATCTTACAATCTAAAGACATCCTTAGTACTCATTTCTGGACTGTTCTGTTATTAAAGGTTAACAGAGATATATAGATACTCCAAAAAATCTTGAGTTCAGAAAGGTCTACATTTAATATTGGAATGTGGTATATGATTTTAGCAGATAATTTGAGGCAAAGACATTGTTAACAAATAATAGTTTGTACACCAATATATAACATCTGTGTAAACTATATCAAAGTAGTAGCTTCCACTGGTTCCTACGGATTTAAAAATCCTCACTTCTACTTGTTTGTTTCCATGCCAAATTCTCCTGTAAGTCTGGAGTTTTCCCAAATTTCTCAGAACTATAATTACAAATTATACTCTGGGCTCCACATTATTTTTTGTGTAAAATCACCTGTTTCTCTATGAGCTACACAGAATTTTGTTTTCTGAAAGGTGATTATCTTAAGAAAAACATTATGCTGGTGCAAAAGTACTTACTATAGTACTTTCGAGCAGTGAAAGTTTATCATCATGTTTTCTCCTTTTGTGGATAAGGTAACCTCTGTTTTTCACCTGTTTTTCTTGCCTCTGGTTTATTCAGGTGTTTTACAAGCATTCCCATCATTTAAACTAGATTTTTAGACTGATGACTTAAACAACTACAAAAACAAACAACCTTAGATATTCATTTAAAATTTTTCTTACTTGATAAAGCCATTTTAAGGTCAATGTGAAGAATATCAGATGGAAATAAATGGAAAAAATATGGCTTCATGTTAATATACAAACAAGATTACGTTAAGAAAAATGTAAAATATTACCAACTAAGGAAAACTGCTAAAACTCATAAAATACAAGCTTTTTAAACTTTCAGCACTAAAAACCTACTGGATACATGTGTTCAGCAGCATTCTTTTAAAGTTTGGCATTCAAATCATAGTGTAGACCGAGTTAAGAAATCTATAACCTTCTTAAAAGAAACAGACTCTAGATTACTCTAGATTAAAACAGTCCAGTATTCTTAGGGGAGGATTACTTTTGAATTTTTGTTTTAAACAGATGTGATGTTAAGATGTTAGCTGGCAGTTTTCACAACACTGAGAAAAGGGGTGAGCAGCATAGCCCTGAAATTGGATTTCAAGGGTTGGAAGGGTCGTGCCCTGCGCGTCCCTGTCCTCACCATGTGTCTGCCCCTTCCGCAGCATGCGATGCCCTTCTGGAGGATCTCCAGCCACTCGGACCTCATGGCCCTACATCACGCCTTGGAACTGGAGTACCTGTAACAGCGCATGGCACTTGGAAGCCGCACACCTGCTCTGTGACCAGGGACAAATCCAACAAGCCTGCGTGTCTCGTCTGGACTCCAGAACTTAGCGATTTCAACATACTGATGCACAGCTGCTGCCGGTCTCGACCTCTGCCCTTGTAAATGGAGGACCACGTCTGTTTCTTCAGAACAGCTGTTGACTCTAGTACTGTGAATCCAATGAAAATAAGCCATGACGATGTTCTAGCACAGTGTAATGTGTCTTTGCCACATTAACTACACGGTTCAAACCTGTGAAGAAAGGACCTGCAGACACTTCAGTTTTAGCATTTTCAATGTGACATAAACAGCTTCTCCAATACAGAAAACTTGATTGCACAAAAAAGACTGAAATGTGTTTCCTGAATACCAGTGGAGGAATTGTCTTATAAAGAAGGTTTACTTTTTGGTGTCTCATACCCAGGGTAATCTGTACATCTCTACTTATTTATGAACAGACTTTTTTAAAACAGCTTTATTGAGGTATAATTCACATACCATACAGTTCACCCAAGCAGACTTTTTTGACATCAAACAATTGAAGAGACAATAGCAGTAAAAATAAGTGATTAAAGTCCTTTGCCTCACAACGTGGCAAGTACGGTACTTTGAATTTTAGCATATGGCAAAGTAGTTTAAAGTATGTCTAATTTAAACGTATAATATGTACATCACCGAGACAATCATGTACAGAAAGAATTTTTGGTGTAAATTTGTAATAATGGATGATTGATTTACATATTGTTTAGGGAAATGATACGGAAAGGTAGCAATGCCTTGATAGTGAAGCATGAGGCAACATGTGCACAAACTCATGTGCTGTGCCTTATCTGAGTATTGGGTATAAATATGTAGATCATGGATTTTTTTTTTTTTAGATAATGTTGTCAAGACCAAAAGCATGGATGTCAAGCATCAATAAGGATTCTGTTTTCTAAATGATTTTTCCCGTCAGTGCTTCTAAATTTTTAAAATGCTGTTATGAAGGCCTTGATAAAATAATACAGCAGTTTCTTTAATAATTTGAAAGAAATAAGAAGTCCTCTTACCACCTCATTATTTCATTTCAATAATGTATTATATGTAACTACTTGGAAAAAAATTATTATTCAAATGCTTCTTCCCACAGAAAGAATATAGATGATAGATATATTTTATTAATAAAATGGTTCATGAATTGGAGACTAGCAAAGTTTTCATGTGCTCAGAATTATTATTATGTCTGCATTTTCTTACTTAGATAAAGGGATACTTTACCATGTATCTGGATATCAGCAGAACTTTGCATTACTGCCTACGTTCATATTCTGTCTTCCTCCCAGAGGAAAGTTCATTGCCAGCAGTGAACATGGTCATTATCACCATGGAAATGATGTTCCTCTCCACCTGCATTATATATTACATGACAAGCATAAATCTGGGAAATTAAAATGTTACCTTTGTTGTACCATAAGAAAGTTTTCTCCAAAATGATCAGTTTGGGCACTACTCTCTCACATCTAAAGCTTCCCATTGTCATGAAATTATTCTTAATGAATTTTCTTAATATTGGGGGAAAAAACACCAGCTTTGACACAAAGTAGCTGAAGAGCTACTCCATCCTTTTCTGAGGTTTCATGTTGCTGCTAGAATTAGTATTTGTGAATTTTCCAAATTGTTTAAATTAATAATTGGGGTTTTTTTTTTTTTTCCTTTTTTGCTTGAAGCAAACAGAAGTTGACAGTTTTTTAACCTTTTCATTTTACATTTTTGTACTCTGCAGACTGAAAAGACAAAGTTTATCTCGGCCTTACTGTATAAAGGTGTGTCGTGTCCACAATCGTGTACAGAATTTTTCTTCATTAATTTTGTGTTTAAATTAATAAAATTGATTTGTGAAGTACTGTAAGCTCCTTTACTGTCAGTGGCATCATCTTTTGCTTCTGATTATATGAAATAGCAGGATCTTGGTTGCATTAGAACACACAAAGTCCAACAAAAGGAAGTTGTATGGAGCAATTGCGATGATGGCTTTATCAGTCCTTCAGGCAGACTACACTAACAGCTGTTTCTTTGATCACTGTTAAGAACTGATGAATGGGAAAGCACTTTACTTCCCCCAAAACTATATAAACTGTACCCTCAACTCATTTATCTGCAATAGAACAGAATTCAGAATAAAGCACCTTTTGGATTGTGGAGATTTAGCCACTTCAATACCCAAGGGACAGCAATCTAAAGCACTTTTGTCAATAAAGAACACCCACAACATATACCTCTGTGATTTGGCCAGATTAATCACTGACAGAGCTATAAAACAGCACAACTTGCTTCCTCCTGAGAATTTAATCACAAAAACACACTAATATATGCAAACACACGAAAATCAAGCAGCAATTGTCTAGCCCATTTTTCAGGCCCCCGTTGTGCATTTTTCACATGCACACACCAGGCCAAGTGGCTGGATAATGAGGTGTCTTAGCATGTGCAGACACCCCGAGAATGAAGAGAGTTTGCAGAAATTCTTTAAAGAGAGGTGGGGGTGGGGAGTGCAGGGATTGCTAGGTCTCAGGTGAACAGGCAGAACGGCATACTCTAAGACGAATTTTCGAAAGCATCACTTCGAACGTCAAAGTGTTTAAATAGCTTCCCTTTGATCATGGATTAGCGCTCACATTTTTCCCCCTGGCATGCTAGATCCTCCAAATACAGTCTCTACTTTCTTCCCAGCATTCTCTCTCGGCACAAAATGATCTAGCACACCAGGCTAGTTAGTGCACTGGGCTCTTTAGTGGACCAAACAACCCTGGAGCATCTCTGCCTCATCTCTGCTCAGAGCACCCCATCGCCCACAATGACTCCTCCACACTCAACCCACCCAAATCTCGTCCAGCTCCTGTTCTTCCTCCTCCTCTGCAAAGCCTTCTTTCCTACCATAGCATGGGAGTTAGCGCCTTCTCCTGACCTTCTCCTGCCCTGTCTCTCGCCGGTACTAGAAGTCCACATTCCATTCAGTAAGGACCCTCTGGGCCCCCACAACGTGGCCCTGTCCTAAAGTGCTGAGGATAGGACATCCCTGCCCCCAGGACTGAGTTTACAGTGGAGTTGGTAGAAACAGACAACGAATGCATTACTGAATGAATGAATAAGGTAACACGTTCTTTATGGAAAATAACAGAGAACAGGGGTCAGTGACAGGCGTAAGCCACCTGGGATAGGATGCAGAGCCCAGACGTCTGAGCTGAGATCGACTGCTAAGAGGTGGGCAGAATGTAAAGAGAGGGGCAGAGCATGCAGAAAAGGCCCTCGGAGGAGAAATATTTCTGTTCTTTGCGTTCTAGAAGTGAAAACTACTCCGAGGAGAGGACTGGGAGATGACTTTGTACAGGGAGGGAGACCCAAGAAGGCCTTAAGGTCAGGGTTTGGATGCTATTCTTAGTGAAATAGGCGGCCACTGCGGGCCCTGGTCTAGTTTACTCGGTGAGAGCAACTGAAACGGTCGCTCTCGCCGCTGCGAGGAGGTGCTGGACAGGAGCCGGGAAGAGGGGGCAGCAGTTACTGGGCTATCGGGGCAGTCCTGGGGGGCGGTGTCAGATTCAGACGAGGATGATGGAATGGAAGCCCGGATTTGTTTTCAGTGATGGCTAAATACTTGCTATAGGTCAGATGGTGGGAACTGAGAGACACGGGGAGTCAGGCACATCCAAGGTCAGGGGTCTCAACAGCACCCTGAGATGGTTCAGCCTGGTGGTTAGGAGCCGGTGTCACGCCCCAGGGTGCCTACAATCCCAGCTGCCCAGTCTTAGCAGCCAAGTTATTTAACTTCTGAGCCTGTTTCCCCATCTATCAAAATGGAATAATAAATAATATCTACTTCAGAGGATTATTGTGAAGACAAAAAAGTTAATACCTATATGTAAAGTGCTTGGGACACTGCTTGACAAATCCTCTAGTGTGGCCTGTTATTGCACTGGCTAAGTTTTCACAGACTTTTCTTCCCCCCAACTGGAGAACCAGCTACTCGAACACTCACAACCTGCGGATGTCCACTACGTCCTTCTGACCTGGTCTAGAAGACAAAAAGACAGTCTGGTCCCTGTCCTCGAGCATCAGGACAGTGGCTGTTAAGGAATTCATGATAATTCCAGGAAGGGCTCAGAGCAAAACTGCCCTGAACAACTGACGTCCCAGCAGAGACCTGAAGGCTGGGGTAGAGTCGGCCCAAGCAAGGCAGGGAGGAGAGCGGAGCAGCCCAGAGTGAGAAGGTGCCACAGGCTGGGGAAGGAGACGGAGGACAGCCAGGGACTAATGGTCCAGGGCTCAGAGAGTGAGGGCTCGGGTGGCCAGGAGAGGGAGGAGGCAAGGGCTTTAGCTGTCCTTCGTCTCAAGCACAGCTTCGGGCACAGATTTTCTGTTGTACGTGAGTGGGACTGCGCCCGGCCTTTGTGGGAGGAAGAGGAAGAGGATGAAAACAGAAAGGGCGAGAGCTTCCTCCATCAGCACACACAGCCTTCACTGTACCTAGACTAGACTTAAAATGTTAGCTCTAGGGAGTGTCTAGTTGAGGCCCTTTTATTTTACAAATTACAAAACTTGGGTTAAATACTTTGCCAAAGGGTCACAACCAAACAAGGCTAAGTTGTGACCGCAACCCACCCTCTTGGGTACAACTCAGAATCTTGAAAAGATGAGGAGCTCCCAGGCCAGGTAAAGGTGGCTTTGCCTCCCTGATCCATCGCTAAACAGCAGCATGAGCTTAGGGGTCCCCATTCTATGATAGTTTTCAAGGTGGATTTGGTGTCCTGCCCATGGTTGGTACAATTTTCCAATGCTGTCCAAATGCCTTTTGTTTATTAACATTAATGCCTTAATCCTATGTCATCCTTCCAGAGTTGATTCCAATGAAAACTTACAAATGTCAAAGAAAACACACTTACATTTCATAATACCTTTTT
The DNA here is from genome assembly GCA_963575035.1 of Avahi laniger. Lineage (NCBI taxonomy): Eukaryota > Metazoa > Chordata > Mammalia > Primates > Indriidae > Avahi > Avahi laniger. Next base: position 20,654 of record CAUYSK010002780.1, on the reverse strand, counting down.
AAATTTGCTTTTCAAAACATTTGCATATGACTCAAATGTGTAGAAAAGAGGCCATTTGCTTAACGGAAGGTGGAGATGATGGACACGGTGTGTTCATTTAAGACTTATCAGAAATTTCCTTCCAGATCCTGGAACTTCACTCACATTGTCTGCAGCTCTGAAACCTTCAGCTGCAATAGTCTTGCCCACCACGTTCAGCATAGTTTTTGACAACGCAGAAGGCTGGTGTGGCTGAGAGCACTTCTTTCCTCCAGTGTCTCTGCACGGCTCCATTGCTCCCCGCTCCGTGCCATTCTATAACACGATCTGACAGGATGACTTGCGGCCAGAGCAATGAAAGGGTTTGTAATTTAGGAAACCTCTGGCCTTGCTGACTGAAAGCAGGTTGTTTGTAAAAAGGAAATCCTGACCTCAGCTAACTGGCAAATGCTGTCAGAAGCAATAGAAAGAAGCGAAGGAGAAAGAACAGTGCCGGGGATCTTTATTGGCAACAGAAGAAAAACCGATGCTCTGCCAGGGGAAAGCCCTTGGAGGAGAACTCAGGACCAAGACCTGCCCCGGGTCCAAGTGCGTGACTGCAACTTGCGTGGTGTTCATAGCATGGTAGTTCTGTGCTGGTTTCGTGGGCTGGGTGGACGGGGGGAGTTTGCTGCTTGGGGCAATAGCTGGGCTGGGAACCCTAAAAACAGATTCCTTCATTAACTGAGTTGGGGTCCCTGCTGCAGGCACCCCAAGGCCTGCCCATCTTGACGTGAAGCGCTGAGGGTCCCAGATCACAGGGTGTGTTCCAGGTGCGAAGGAGATGAGCAACCCAACGTTTTCCATGTTGGCGCCTCCCTCCTCTGTGTGCTGTCGACCCCACGAAAGAAAACAGGCCCTGCGAGTTCCAGCCTCCCTATGCCAGTGGCTCCCAATCAGCTGCCCATTTAAATCAGCTGGGATCCTTTGAAAAACACCCATACTTGAGCCCTGCCCCGAAGCTTCCAATTTGCTTTGTCTGGGGTGGGCCTTGGGCAGCGGCTGTTGCTTCGTGCCAGGCAGGTGTGAGAAAGACCTTCGGTGCCAGTCACCCCCCCCCCTTGCAGGATTGGCCAACTGGCGATGTGTGCCTTCCAGCTCTTGGCCTTTCCTTTCTCCTCCATTCTGATTCCCAGTTGGCCATGCCCGGGCCCCTGAGATCCTTATGGCCCCAACTCAACACCAGTCAACAAGTGTCTTGGGTAGCTCCTGCTGTGCACATTCTGCCAGTGTCAGGCCTGTCCTCGAGGGCTGGCCGTCTAGTGGGGAAATGGATCTGTGAGAAAAGCCCGCCTGCTATAAGGGCCACATTAGACTTCAAAGACACCTGCAATCGAGGGGGACAAAGGTTGTGAAGAATTTTAATTTGTGATGGAAGCCCAAAACACGTAGCAACGAATGTTGCCTGGAGAAATGGGAGAAGTCTCACTGAGAAGGTGACATTTTCATTGTCCTAAATGAAATGGAAGAGTAAGATGCTGATGGCTCCCTAACCCTGATCCTCCCCAAACACCCCCAGTAAAAGGCCTACTTGCTCAAGCCACAAGTCCAGTATGAGGAAGGGATCCTAAATCTTTCTCTTTCTCTCTTTCAAGCCCCACTTCCAGCCCTTTCCTGAGACCTGCCAATTTCCCATATAACACGTCTCATGAGTCCACCCCGCGCACCATCGCCTCGTCCACACCAGGCTGCCCTCCATGGGGCCCCTGGAAGGGCCTCCAGCTGGTCTCCCACCCACTCCCCATGCCACTGCCTAAGGCATCTCTTTAAAATGTAAACCTTTCCTATTCCCACAGCATCCCTTTTAGAAAAGCCTCAAGCTCCAGTGAGCTGCCTGACTTGGCTACTACACGCTCTCAGCTGCAGCCACCCCTGCTCCCGCAGCCCTGGCTACACTTTCTCCTTGCTGGCCCTTGGAAGTCCTAAACACATCTCTGCTTCAAGGCCTTCATGCATACTCTGTCCAGGGGACTCTTCCCATCGCTCGTTTGTTCCTACCTTTCAGGTCTCAGCTTAAACACCACACCCTCCGCAATCCTCGCCTCCCGAAAAGTCTGCTCTCTTCTTCCCTCATCCAGCTCCTCATCTGCTCCCTTTATCACACTTCCCACAATTTATCGTTTTTAGTCTGTTTGATGACTCTCTGTCACCTGCCCCTCTCAGCGAGCTGGAAACGGCAGGAAGATGAGGAATGCCACTCTTAGTATATTCCCAGCATCAAGTGCAATGCTCGACACATTCACGCTTTTTATAATAATAAAATAATTTGTTGAGTAGATAGATGACTAAACTGGGATGAATGAGCAAAGGCACTGGGGACTAAGAGGACAGTGTATGCTGGGGAAATTGCAAGGAGCGCTGCCAAGCCAAGCTTGCACGTGGGATGGGTAGAGGAGGAAGAGCAGGAGGAAAAAACCCTGAAAAACGGAGTGGATCTCGATTACCAAGGGTCCAGACTCAGAGACTCAGGAGTTGGGACTTTATCTGTTATGATGAAGCCATTGAGGAATTTTAACCCGAAGGGTGATTGAATCAGATGTAGATTCATTTGATTCATGAGGGACAGACATACAGACACGGGCTGGCAGACACGTGGAAGATGGCTGCGATAATCCAGGCAAGATGTAAGGAGGGTCTCTGTCCAAGGGTAGCCCTGGGGATGGAAACGCGGAACCCACAGAGCAGGAGTCCCAGGGCAGAGCCAGGCGCGAGTGGAGGGGCCGGCTGCCAAGGTCCTCTTGCTCCTTCCTTCCCACCCAGCACGGGAAAGGGTCCGCCCGGAGCCAGCCTTGTACAAAGTGGCACGTAATTGAGTCAGAGGGTTACGGCTAAGGAAGGTGGGTGGTGGTTCATGCTCAATCTTCTCACTATCCCAGAACTAGAAGGCTGCACTGTCTGGAAATAATTTTATATATCTTGGAGATGGAGAGAGAGAGAGAGAGAGAGAGAGAGAGAGAGAGAGAGAGAGAGAGAGAGAGTGTTGCAGTGAACTGTTTGAAGGGACAAGAATAGCAACCTGGTTTCCCTGATGGTTCCAGAAAGTACAGTACTGAAGCCCTTTACATACAACTAAAAAAATGTCACTTTTCCATTTCCGGCAGGGGAAAGGGCACCGGCTGAAGGAGATTATGAACAGCTAACCCCTCGCTGTGAAGGTCCTTATTGTCTACCCTCAAGTTCCTGTGGAAAACATAGCCTGGGGGTGGTCACAGGCCAAGCCTAATCTCAGGATCCTGATCCCTGAGCAGGGTATCTGGACACGGCTTCCAGAAAACACCCAACCCGGCACTTCCAGAAACAGGGGTGCCGTATTCTCTGGATGCCTCCATCCTCCTGGATGAACCAAGCATCCAGCCGCTGCTCGAAGGTCCTTAACACAAGGCCCCTTTGACGCTGCTCCTGGCACTTCCTCGTGTACATGCACAGAGCCCGCCTCGGACAAACAGCTAAGTGTTGAAGAGGAGGAAAAGGAAGGGAAGAAAGAGAAGAGAACCAAGACAGAGGGTGTGGTGGAGGAAAGGGAGAAAGTCTGTTGTGTTAACTTGGACATTAAAAGGACTAAACCAAAGGCTCATCCCCCCATGCTTGCTTCAGCCCTGAAGTGTGCAAGGCCCGGACAAGCGCCCCCCGGGGTGCAGAGATCAAAGTCCCCGTGAGCACAAATCCAACGGCCACCTCCCCAGTCCTCCAGAAAGGCTCCTTCACCTCCTGGCCTCCCGCGTCCCCGTCCACAGGAACCTCCCACTGAGAAATCGCCACAGGCTCTATCGCCCAGCCTGCTTAGTGGTTCAAAAATACCAAAGGCTTTCCAGAATTTCCAATCTTCCCAAAGTAGTTAAAATGCAAGAGGGAGGGTGAGCGAGTGAATGGGGGAAGCCCACGCCCTTATTGGAACAGTCTTGTTTTGAAAAACTTCTGCCCTCTGGGGTTGAAAGCATTTCTTGGCCCAGTGGAATCAAGAGGTGCCACGATAACTCCAGAAACGCTTCCAGCCCCTGACCTTGATATTTATTTGCAAAGCCTGACAGGAAATCGGTGCTGCGTGTTCCATGAAAAACAAAGGAAAATGCAGGAATCAGAAGAAACAACAGACTGTCCTAAACAGCCTTACGTCAACAGACTTTACAGAAAATTAAATGCTAGAAAAATAGTTCCCTTTGACATATAATCTTGCAACATGTTCTGAGAACCCACTATGTGCCCAGCCCTTTACTAGGTGCTGACAGAGTCAGTGCCCTGAGAGCTCACGTTCCCAGGGCGAGAGTCGGGTGCTGCTGAGATCAAGGCGGTAAGTGGGTGACTTGGACACCACCAGTCAGGAGCAGGGTGAGCCTCGGCTTCAGGCACAGAAGGACGGAGGAGGGATGATTGGGGAGACTCCTAGGACAACATAATATTTAATCTGTACTGAGAAGAACAGGTGGCAGCATCACAGATGAAAAGAGAAAGGAGAGCATTGCTGGGGGAAAGGACGAATAATGTCTAAAACATTTCAGAAACTGAGCCTTCAAATGGCTATAAAAATTAAGCATGACATTGGATGACCTGATAGTTTATAACCACTTATGCAGTGCTTTCTGTATCTATTGTGAGAGACTCATAGCATAGCAAGAGAGACATGCCATGTGCATGAATGCCCAGGATTAAATTCATTAGGGGCTGCAAACTCAAATGGCAATGAGAATGAGGTAGGTGATATACATGAATGAATGATACGGGCCTATTATAGAAATTCCAGGGTCCTTTCATTTAAAAAAATTTTTCTTCTTTTGACAGTGACAAGTATTCAGAAAGTATTTCTACAGTATAAGAAAAATGTAAGAACAGTATAAGTAATGAGCAATAGGCATTTTGCCTCAGAACTAGGGAGACAATAGAGAGTGGAGGGGAGTGTGTCAAACAGAAAAGAGCAGGCCCATATGAAGAGGACAGCTGCTTCTCTAACCAGTTGTTTCCATGTAGGGATTCTGGCTCAGGGTGTCAGGTTTTCCAGTTTTCAAGAGAAGCCAGACTTCTTGATATTGCGAGGAAGTTGGTTGTAGGAATCTTAAACTTTATAAATTATGGATCGAAATAAAGAATTCTGTAGATCAATTAAAATCTGTAGATCAATTCTGTGAGCTCCATGTGGTGGACACATGGAGCTCACAGTTTAAAACATTCAAATAATGGGAATGGATAATGGCCAAGAATAAATGAGAAATGGGGAGGCAGAGTTAGATTTAATCTGATTTTAAGAAAATAAAAAAGGTGACATTTCTCATCTGAAAAAAAAAATAATGGGAATGGGAAATATTTCTGTCTGGAATGTCTAGGAAGACTTCATGGAGGAACCGATGTTTAAGCTGGACCTTTGAGAAGGCTCTTGGCAGAACTGAGGGCCTCAGGTAGGAGGCCGAGGGGCAAAATGGCTCAAGTGAGAGCATCATTCATCCTTCTGAATGTCCTCTAATTCGGTGGTCCCAAATTTGGCTACATATCAAAATAAACTTGGGAATTTCCCCCTACATTTATTAATTGTTTAAAATATTTAATTATTAAATGTTTTAAATATTTAATTTTTAAATGTTTATATTCTATAACATGCATACAACTTGAAACATTATGGTAAGTTAAATAATTTGGACACAAAAGGACAAATATATGATTCTATTTATATGAGTTACTTAGAATAGGCAAATTCATAGAGACAGAAAGTAAAATAGAGGTTATCAGGGGCGTGGGGCAGGGAGGAATGGGAAGTTATTATTTCATAGGTACAGAGTTTCTCTTTGGAATGTTGAAAAATTCTAGAGCTAGATGGTGGTGATGGTTGCACGATATTTTGGAGATATTTAATGCCACTGAATTGTACACTTAAAAATCATTAAAATGGTAAAAAAAAAGTTTATGCAATTTAATTGATGCCTTATTATAAACAGAAATGGAGAATAGAAGTTTGCAAATTTAAAAAGGATTTTTGTTCTCAACCTGTCTCCAGATGAATATACAATAAGCCAGCCAATCCTTGCTCACCGCTCCTATCAGAAACCACTAAGAATTCATCCCACTGGGCTCTTGCATCCCAGCATTGGATACTTCACTGGCAACAACCCCAACTCTTTCCAGTAGAATCATCCTGGGTTTCACATGGTTTGACCCTAACTCACTGATTGTCCTACTGCCCATTTATAGGATTTGGTTAAAGGATTTAAAGTATTTGGATGTAGAAGGGATGATCAAAAGCTTCAGATTCCTTAGAGGATAAAACCATGTGACTTTCTTTGTGCTCATTTATGTGTAACATGTGAGTACAGATTCATGTTTTAACCATATTGGCTTATACAACACGTAATTTTCTGCTTATTTTTTTAAACTTTAAGTACCATAGATATCTTGCCACTTTAGTACGTATAGATTAGTTCCTCACTTCCAACAGCTACCTAGTATTATACTATATGTAAGTGGCATAATTTATTCAATACGTCTTCCACTGATAGAAATTGAGGTAGTTTGCTATATTTTCCTATGGTAAACTATGCTGTAATAAACATTTTATATGTGCATTTTTAAAGGTACACAAATAATTCATGTAACTTCCTAGAAATATAATTACAAGGTCGACAGGTATGACATTTAAATGCTAATAAAATTTACCAAATCGTTCTGCAAAATGATTGTACCAATTTTTACTTCTACCAAAAGGCTTGTGGAATCTGGAAGGCATTTTAGACTCGCAGAGTCCTACTTTCAGAGATTCTGATGTGATAAGTCTGAGGTAGGGTCTGGAGAGAAATGTTATTTAAAAATTCTACAGGTAGTTCTAATACTTGCCAGCTTCTGGACCTACTGCTTGACATTAACTAAGTTTTAGCTAATTGCAATTAAAATCTGAAAACTACAGAACATTATTGACAGAAATTAAAAAAGTTCTAAATAAATAGAAGGTTATACCAGGTTCATTCATTAAAAGATCTGATATTGCAACAATGCCAGTTCTCCTCAAATTGATCTGTGGATTAAATGTAATCCCATAGTCCAAGAAGAATGGAGGGGGAGGGAGGAGAAGGAGAGAGAATATAAGCTAATTTTTAACATAAACAAAGCTGGAAGAATTATACAAGCAGATGTTAAAACTGATCACAAAGTTACAGCAATTAAGACAATGTGATACTGTCACTAGAATAGAAAAAAAGAACAATGGAAAAAGACAGAGTAGAAATGACACACATCCTGTCACTGATTGATGACTAGGATGACAGTGCAGTAGATAAAGGACGGCCTTTTCAATAAATGATGTTGGATCCATTGGATTTCCATGTGGGGAAAAAAATAAATTTTGACCCCTACCCCTCACCATATACAAAAATAAAATCCTGATAGTGTGGGTCCAAAAGTAAAATAATAGAGATATTAGAAAAATACATGTGAAATTATCTTCGTGACCTTCCGAGAGACAGAGACTCCTTAAGAGGACACAAGAAGTCTTAACCATTTTTCAAACAATAAAATGGGCTATATTATTAACAAGATGTTCTGCTCATCAAAACACACCATTAAGAGAGTGAAAGGGCAAAGCCAGGAAAGGATATATACAGTACATATATCTGACAAAGTACACATAAACATAATATATAAAGAACTCCTACAAAACAATATGAAGAAGAGAAAAAGCCCAAGATTAAAAATGGGCCAAAGATTTGAACAGACACTTCATGTAATAGGGTATCCAACTGGCATATAAGCACAGGAGAAGTTGCTCAGTTTCATTGGCCATCAGAGAAATGCAAATTAAAACAATAATGGGATAACTTCCCATACTATCGAGATGGCTGAAAAAAAAGAACGATAATACCAGTACACAGCACTCGTAGACGAGTGAACTGGTACAGCCTCTTGGTAAAACTATGCGGCACTAACTACTAAATTCAATCATACTACACTCCTCTGAATTACTGAGAACAGTTCTAAAGTTCTGTTTATGTCATTTATTTGGTATTATTGTCTATTACCTTGCAAAACAATGGTTGGTTTTTCACATGCATATTTCTTAATCCTCTGCCCAACATTCTAAACTTCTTGGAGTAGGAATAGTGTCTCATTTGCTACACTACCAGTGTACCAAGAAAATACACAGAAGTATCTGTTGAAAGTGAGGCTGATTTATACTGTAGTTTATTTATATGTTTCTTTATATGTCACACAAAAATCTGTCTTTGTTTCTTTTTTAATTTAATATCTTCTACATAAAAGTATGCTGATGTCTTAGATTTCAGTTAAATAATTTGCTATAATTCCATTTCTGGGAATTTATCCAGAGAAATATTATTCATTTATTTATGTATTCACCAGAAACTATGCCAGGCACTGAGGGTACATTTGGGAGCAAATATGATTACATTCCTGCCTTCATGGCCCTGAGACTTGGCTGAGAGCATCATGACCAGAGCATAGAAATAGATGCTTGGTGACAAATGTAGGGGTACTATGGATAATAATTAATTGTGCCTACAAGCTGGGGACTTTTGCCCCTGTGCTTCAGAAGAAACTTCTACCTCCCCCACACAGCACTCAGCATCTTTTATTTGTGTTGGTTTAATTGCCTAAATTCCCCTGCAGACCCTTAGCTCTATGTGGACAAGCGCCACGTCCATTGCATTCCCAACACAAGACATATTAGAATTGATTAAAAATAAATTAAGGTACATCTATGCAATGAAAGACTGTGCAACCATTAATCAGATGATATACAGCTATACCTATATTCATGGAAAATTGTCTATAATATTGTTTACAGAAAAAAATCACAGTATAAACAGTATATATAGCTTGAATATTATATATATATATATGACTGTGCACATATATATGCCTAATGAAAGAGTTAGATGAATATATACCAACATATTAACAGTGATAATCTCTGAGTGGTGGAATTTTGAAGCATTTTAACTTCTTGATGTCTTTATTTTCTGAAGTTTCCAATAAGCAAATGATATGTCTAAAATAATTTAAACCTATTTTAATTTATTAAAATTTTTTCCCATTTCCTGATCATCACCTTTGGTAAGATCAGCTCTTTCCTGATCATCACCTTTGGTAAGATCACCTCTTCTGCAAAGAGGTCATTTCTTCCCTGAAGCTGAGTGTTTTGAGAGCCAAGCCCAGTCCAAGACGTGAAGTTGTCTGACTTTCCATGATCTCTGCTTTTTCTTCCATCTGCCCAGTGTGTGGGCTGGACAAGCCGTGGGTCCCTCGGGCAGGCCTGCCTCCTGCCGTGGCAGCCAGCTTGCACCTCTCTCCACCGTCAATGCTATTTACTGCTCACCACACATTCAGTGGATATCCATGTGCCTGGACCCTGAATACCTATGTGAGACCCCGAGCAAGACAGAGGGAAAGCACAGGGGATTGGCCAGCAGACTCCACGCCCTCCAGGAGATCTCAGACTCCCTGGGACGTCGTGTGAGCATGGTCATATGCACACACACAAGCACACATGAGCAGTAAAGAGCAGGATTATCTAAGTCTACCTCCTCAAGGCCATGGCCTTTGCACTATTAAGGTGATTGTTAGTCACTCCTAGAAGCCAATGTGCCAAGTGATAGAAAGCATCGACTCTTGTCCCTTTCTAGTATTTAACTGCATTTTAATATTTCCCAGAGCTAAAAGAACATGCTCATGGTAGAAAATTTGAAAAGTTATACAAAAATATAAAGAAATAATAAACCCATGCATTACTTTTCCATTTAAGGAGTGACCACTGTTAATATTTCAATAAATTTCTTTCTAACCCCTTTTCTCTACTTTGTAAGAAAGTTACTTAGTTGAGATGAAATTGCATATTCAGCTTTTTCTCGTTTTTCCCAGTTATGATTAGTATTTACCCATGTCATTAAACACATTCTCAATGTTATTGTTTAAGGCAGCACGATAGTCTATTAGATGAGAACCTACTATGTGCCCAATGCTGTGCTAAGCACGGTAGCAGCAGTAGGACATCACAGTGGGAAGTGCTAACCACTCTTCTAAAAACTGAACAAGGGGATTAACTCATTTAATCCTTACAACTTTATGAGGTGAGTACTATTATTAGTTCCGTTATTCAGAACTTAAAAGTCCTCAGTTATAGAACTATAAAGCAGTTGCCCAAAGTCACAGAAGTAATAAAGGGCAGGATCAGGATATGAGCCCAGAACATCTGGGTCAAAGCCTACCTACTGAACTCCAATATTACGCTGCCTCCCCCTAAATGGATAGTAATGACTGACATCTACTGAGAATGAGCCATACGCCAGGCAGGCAGCTAAGCCCTCTGCATGCATTAATGTATCTAATTCTCACCAACATTCTATTACTCTCACCCTTTTATAAATGAGAAATCTGAGTAGAGAGGATAGATAATGTACTCACATAGGTAGGAAGTGGCAGTATCAAGTTTGAACCCAGGTCTCTGACTCCAGCCCTGAACCGAACTGTTCTTCCCTATGAGAACAAAACCATCTCATTGCCAAGTTCAATGTCATGAAACTTTTCTTGTTTTCTTCTAAGAGATTTATGGTTTGAACTTTCACACTGAAGTCTTTGATCCATTTAAAGCTAATTTTTGGATATGGTAAGATCAGGGTTCAACTTCATTCTTTTGCACATAGATATCTAGTTTCCCCAGCACCATTTATTGAAAAGATCATCCTTTCCCAGATGAATGGTCCTGGCATCCTTGCCAAAAATCATTTGATCATATACAGGAAGGTTTATTTCTGGGCTCTCCATTTCTGTTCCATTGGTTTATATGTGTGTCCTAAATGTCAGCACCACACTGTTTTGATTACTGTAGCCTTATAGTAAGTTTTGAAATCAGGAAGTGTGAGTTCTCTAACTTTGTTAGTCTTTTTCAAGATTGTTTTGGCTATTTGGGGTCCCCTGAGATTGCACATGAATTTTAGGGTGGATTTTTCTGTTTCTGCAGAAGCATATCATTGAGATTTTGAAAGAGTCTACAATAAAGACATGCAAACTGACAATTGTGATAAAATGTTGTGAGTGTCGGGAGTCACTAATCTTCCCCCACTAAACTATGAGCATTTCAAAGGTAACCATTTCATGTTTAATCCCTCATGGAATCCGATGTTGAATCATGCACTGGGTAGTACTCAAGTAATGCCTTTGAATAAATCAGGATTATAGAGTTTCAAATACTTGTTTCCTTGTCTGATAAGAACCAAAATGTTTTAAAAGCCAAACAGAGTAAACTGAAAATTAAGAGATTTCTTTTTTATGAACAGACTTAAAATTTCTTAGTAAAGTAAAACAAAGTTGAATCCTGGCAAGCACAAACATGTCATAATTTCCATGATTATATAAGAGCTACCACCGATGCAAAATAAAGTGTGTGGCAGTTTTTTTCTACAGTTTAAAACAAGTAGAAGCTCTCCCCTCACCTGCCCCCTCCAGCCAGCTATAGCTTATTACAATCTAAGGATGGATGATATATACAAAGCCTGACCATCAGGGATAAGTGGTTTATTATTTCAGAGGCTATATTACCAGCTGCATGTTTATTGTAAATGCTTAGGATTGGACATGGTTTATTCTATTTATACCATTAATACTATTTTTTAAGTTTAAATAAACTAAACAGATTGAAGAATTGAAGTTCGCATAGTAATGTTGTTATATAATATAAAAGGTATGAAACATAAACCTCTTCCTTCCTTCTGTGGAGTCTAATGAAACTGCCAGTTGTTTATTTTAGCACAAGAAACTCTTGGCCTGCAGAGCACAGGAAAGACAGAAGAAAAGCTTGCTTTGATGCTTCTAGAATTAACCCAAGAGGCCTTGTAAACTAAGATAGCAAAACTGCCCTTCTCCTGCCAGCCCAGGCACTGTCACCCCTCTGCCCCCTTCCCTTGGCAAACAAGACTCCCAGAGATGATGAAGAAACAGCTCAGCAGTGGTGGTGTGGGAGAAGAGAATCCACTTTTATCTGATCCAGGAGTGCTCAACCTTTATTGGGACACAGACCTCTTCAAAATCTGATGAAATATATGAACTCTGATTCCCTACCCACAGCCAAGTACAACCATACTTGCAAAATGACATGTGATTTCAGGAGGTTCCCAGACAAGAACCTCTGGTCTACTGCGTGCCAACTTTGTACTATGTGCTGTGCTAAGTGAATTAACACAATGTGACATACATTAATCTGGCAAGTGATGATGTTTGGATCCAAAGGTTAAAAGGAGGTATTATAGGGTGATAAGTTTACTGGTTTATTTTAATGGATTTGCCAGGAAAAGAGCCCCAGAGGTGGAAGACCTGTGGACAGTGAAGAGACTTGCTAAGTCACTGTGTGGACGGCTATTGGGCCTTGCCTAAAGAAAGGTGTGGCCTTTCCTCTCAGCTTCTGGGAGGTAACCTATGTCATACCTGATGGGAGTGTCTTTGTTTAGGGAAGAAGCTGACTACCACAGAAACCTCAACCATGCGCCTTAGAATGGAGGCTTTGGGTCACACAGTTGACCCAGGGGCTGAGACGAATCATTCATACCAATGTAAAGAAGCTCCAATAAAACTGCGGGCACTCAAGCTCAGGTGAGCTTCCCTAGACGGCGGTATTCCACGTATACTGTCACACGTCAGTGCCAGGAGGAAAACACGTCCCTAAAGACAACAGAAGCTTTGTGTTTGAAACCTCTCAGACTCTCTTCTCTTGGCTAATTTTGATCTGCTTCCTCCTCCTGTGATAAAGCATAACTGTGAGGATAATAGCTTTCAGTGAGTTCTGTGTGTTCTTTTAGTGAATTTTCAAACCTGAGGGTGATTTGGGGAACTCCCATGAACTTGTAGTAGGTGTCAGAGGTGAGGGAAGTCTTGGGACCGTGCGATCCAACTTTGTTGTTGGATCCAAACTCCTTGCACTTGGTGTCAGAGGTCTTGGGCAGACTTGGCAGCCTGCAGGACTGTACCTTCACCCTCACAGTATGACTAGTGCTGGGCAGCCGCTTTCAGGCAGAGCCCAGAAGCACCCAGGACCCTTGGAAATCAGCTCCCCAAGGGTTGGCTGGTAATTTGTCAGAATTTCTAGACCTACTGCCCTTGGGAAAACCTGGCTGCAGGGCCCATGGCCCCCAGATGTGGAGCAGTGGCGTGGACCTGTGCATAACTGAAATCGAGGGGAATACGTATCGTACTTAATCTTTCCCATGGGAGAGTTGCTCATTTAGCCTCTCACACTCAAGTTCTCCCCAGCAAGAATGGAAAGAAACTCAGCAAAAATGGCAGCTCGGGTGCAGCTGATGTCTCAGTCTTGCTCTCTGGAGCATGCTCACAACAGCCTCACAGTTCCTAGAGCCAAGGAAATGCCTTTCTAAGTGGGCACCAACAACTGACACATACTGAAGTCCCATTAGAACATTCAGTTCTGAGTTTGTTTTGACTGAGGAGATCTTAAAAGGAGCACACGGCATCCACACTACTAAGAGGAATTGGCCTCTTTTATAGGCACATCCATTTTGATTACTCGTTGGGGAAGAAAACCGGGTGACAAATGTCTAGTCAACAAAATAAGCAAATGAAATAAGCTAGTAAGGTGCCTTAGAAAGGCAGAGAGGCAGGTAATTGTCTAACTATTTCTAACACCCTTTTCCTTCATCTCTCCTTTCTCTTATTCCAAACTGGCATGAGAGTCAAGGCTTGAGACTAAGTGGAAATCAACACAACATTGCTCCTTCCTAGTTTCCCTGGAGGAGTCAACATTCACCAATAAGTGGGTACTGAGCTCCTCTGTGCTCAAAACCTTCTACTGGGCCCTGAGATGGGGAAGCTGTGGCTCAAGACCTTAGGAAAGGACCCTGCTCTAAAGGACTCAAAGTCCGGTAGGGTAAATAGGACACGTACACCAGGAATACAGGGAAAGCAGGATACAGTGGAGACCCTGCGGAATGTACTAAAATAACAACTTATGGGAAATCAAAGGAGGGAGATTTCACTCCCCTCTGGGGGGAACAGAGGAAGTGCCAGATTTTAAATGGAGGAACTAGTGCTTTAGGTCTCCTAAATAACAAAATCACAGCCATTACAAAGAAATAGCATTAGCTAGATGAGAAGAGATTTAGGATAGAAGGACTCTGGAGAGATGAAAAGAAAAGCATGAAGGAAATAACTGTATTTATAGCAGAGTTGCCCTGAGACAATTGGGACTAAAAGTCAGAAAGGTCTGGCCAGCACCTAACCCAAGGGCTAGATTTTATCGCCCTTGCTTTTACAGTCAGAAAGCAGGCACAGCGTGATCAGAGTGACTCGTGCAAGATCACAGGGTGGGTAAGCAGCTGACTAGTGATTCAGGCCTGATTAATGTGAGAACAGACAGCAAGTCTGCAGTGCAGTGCCACAGAGCTGGAACCCCCTCCAGCATGGCTCTGCGTCCAGGAGGGGCGAGGAGGGGACCTGAGAGGGGACGGAGCACATCAATGCAGAAGCCTCAGAGGTGGCAGCAAAGCTCAGATCAGGCCAGGTGGACATGGCATCATGGTTTCAAACAAACTGCCCGTTCTTGGCAGGATATGAGAAGGCGGCTGAGGGTAGGACCAGGAGCTGTGATCCAGCTCTGCAAACAGATACCACAGCCTGGAAAAAGACTTAGGTCCCCCTCAAGGGACCAGGGAAGTGACAGAGGCACCCAAAGCAGCAGGTCTATCACCTACCTGCTGTGGGTGCAGACAGGGATGGAGAGAAAATCGGCCCACAAGGGCTGATCTGTTGTCAATAAGTCCCACAATCTCAGTGGAGCTGAAGCTTCTACAAATTCATCCTGCCCGTGAGTGGATCTAACTCTGGGAGAGCCAAGTGTAGCAAAAGAAGGAAGCAATGGCACTGTTTAGGGGGTGATTCCCTTAAAACTTGAAAGATACCCCTTAGGGTAGAGAAAATACTTGGGTATCCAGATGGTAATACAATCAGAGGATTCAATAGTATCCAAAAAATAGGACATAGTGAAAACCATGATTGGGAACCTAGGATCAGAAGGACCCCATTTCAACATCACGGGGTCGCTCCAGACGAACGCAATCCAATGAAACTCATATCCTGTTTCTGTCCAATATGGTAGCCGCTGGCCTCATGCAGCTCCTGAGGACTTGAAACGTTGCTGGTGACTACGTTATTGGACGGCGCACTTCCATAACCAGGAGCACGTTAAAGAGCATCTATAAACAGACTCTTCAGCGAAGCTGTACTCACTGCAAATAAGGTTGACTCCACATTGGTTTGGATAAAATAGATGATGAATCCATGGGAAGACATTAAGGGAAGTATGTCTTTGACCGACCAAGGCCTGGTCTCTGAGATGTGTATTTAGGAGTCTCGCCACATCCTTCTAGAGTGTGTGTCTCTGCCTCTGGGAAAGATGGAATGAACGCTGGGCCAGATGGACAGGAGTAAATCATAGGTTTTTATGGACACACAAAATGTTTCCTGTGTTTTTCTTTGATCTCACCAGCCCCAACAAGGCAAGGAGACCAGCAGGGGATTCCTCTGTACTCTCGCCGCTACCTGAAAGGAATTTGTGTATCTAGGATATGCACTAGTGAAAACACAATTTAAAAATTCTATCCTGATACGTACCTAGACTCATTACTAGGCTTAAACACAGAAGCCTTATCTCTGTTTTTTAGAAACAGCAAGATAAATGTGTCCTATTTATCTCTTTCTCAGCAGCCTTCCCTTCTCCCACAAAGAGCAAAGGAACTGACCGGGCAGGCCAGGAAGACTGTGGAAACTACCAAGGACAACAGCGGGGCCTCCCTCCAATCTAGCGATCCTGCCACTCTCTACTGCGAAATAACTCAGGGAAAGCTATAAACGCATGTAACGTGAATTCAACATGAACAGAATTCTGATCTTCTGAGATTCTACGAGGGTGCAATTAGAACAAAATGGTAAGACAGAACGATAACCAGGGGACATGAACTCAGCCTCAACAGAAATAATGAATTTGCTAAGAGGGAACCGGTATAGAAACATACATGGACTCCAAAGACCATAATTTCTTCTCAACACCTGTAGGTCCTCTTAAGCCTCAGTTTCCTTGTCTGTAAAATGGAGATAAAAGGACCTCAGAAGAGAATAGTCTGGATTAAGAGATTTAACAACCACATGTAATGTATAATCTTATTTGAATCCTGATATGAAAAAAACCCATTGAAAGAAACACTTCTGAGATAAGCAAAAAATTTTGAAGATGGACTATGTATTAGATGATGCCAAGGAATTATGTTTATGTTTTGAAAGAATGTCCATATTTTTTAGAAATTCATACTAAGATGTATAGGTAACATGATATGAGTTCTGGAATTTTCTTTAATATACTTACCAACAAAGAAGGGAGGGAAGGAGAGGAATTACAGTGTTAAAATGCTTGTTTTCGGTTCTACTCAGCTATAAACAGCCAATTTATCCAACCCTGCCTCTGCTCTAGAACACATTGCCATGTTTAAAACCCAAACCTTCCTAAAACATTCTCAAATATGAACCACACAAGACGCTGGCTCCTGGTGGGGGCTACCTGTAGGTATTACATATTCTCAAATCAGTCATTTGACATTTTTATGGCATCACAAAATCTACACCTTTGCTCTAGCCTAAATCAACAGCAAAAGCATCAGCCAAGACTGCATATATTACAGAATTCTTGTAAATCAGCAGTTGCCTTCAGGCTCAAGGGGCCTCCAAATTTGATCAGCTGTTCAAAACAGTAAAATCTCATTAGTTCAATGTCCAACCACTCACCAGTGAGACCAACTTCAAAGTCACAAATGCTCAGAAATCGATGAGAAAATATCCAGGAAACTTCTGTATTTTTAAGTTAACTAAAAAGCTGGGAACATGATTTCTTGTCAATAGGAAAAAAAGGATAGCATTCTATCAAAGTTTTTTCTTTTCTTTAATTATTCCTCCCCTTCCCTTTTATGATGAAACACCTATTTCCTACTGGAAAAGAATTGGTACAACTCTACTTCCCTAAAATCATGATAAGCAGATGTTCAAAGCCCTTTATATAAGTTTGATGTTGACTGTTTTGATCTCCTGAAATTCCAGTGATGATGTTGACTTGGGCACCAGGATGGAAAAAGATGGCATTAACTTTCATCCCTGCTGAATAATGTTATGGAAGGAGGGGTGTTGTTTATTGGCATTTTAGTAAAATCCATTGTTATATAGCAGCCATCTTTCTTGAACACGTCAAAGAACACTGACACGGTTCTTGGCAAGCGTGCTAGGCACCAAATCTGTCCTGACACCTATCAGATGGTGAAAAATGAAAGAGGAAAAAAATGAGTGTGTGGGGGTTTATTGTTTTTTTTGTTTGTTTGTTTGTTTGTTTTCATTTTACTTGCTTGGGGCACAGAAATGAGAATGAGAGAAGCTATTTACCAAACCCAATTAACTATCTGATCCCTAGCTAGGTCAGGCAAAAGGTGTTGCTCACTTTGTCATTTGGAACCAGATGTTGTCATCACGTTGTTAATGGTCTGCATAGACCCAAAGAATTTGATAAATACACAGGCCAGTGGCACTGAGAGAAGGCACATGGTAGAAAGTAGTGAGAATGACAGTGTATCCCCCACTGTGTGCCAGTGAGAAGCTTCTGGAACATGTCTGTCAATGTGGCAAAGCCGACCGATTGCAAACAAACTCGAGGCCAAGATTGGTGAGGGGAGTCCAGCTGGCACATTAAGGAATGGGGCCCACACTTGGCTAGACCAAGAAATCCTTCCCCAAAGTGTGCTTGCTGTCGTATTGGTACACACACAGCCTGCTCTTACGTCCTGTCTTTTTGACACTTTGTTTTTATCTTAATAATGCATTGCACCTCTTCCAGAAGCTATTCTGGAAGCTCTTCAGCTTTAGTGATGAAGAGAATAAAAGGGATACTAATAACTATGTTATTGTCACAATTTTTTTTTAAAGAATCATATCCCTGTCAGATTATTTTCATGGTGGCTTTTGAAAAGAAAACTTCGTGACAATAACATGTTTCTCCTCAACTAGAATATTGCTTCACTGTCACATGATTTCACCAGACAGAGTTTCATGAGAGCAGTTTATTTTGTTACCTTCTATATCACTAGTGTAAGAATAGTTTTGTCACACAGTGAGTGCTCAACAGATATTTGTTGGATGAATGAATAAATAAAATCAGTCTATTTTACCTGTTGTTCGATGGCAAAGGAAAAATCTGTTAGATTCAAAAGGTGATGTCTGAAAATGAATTTCTCTAAGACTCTTCTTCATTCCTTTGCATCGTGTTCCTCTCATATGATACAATTCCTATCTTCTAAAGACAATTTGACTCCTAATCTGTTTGTCACGTAGAAACCAAACACATTAACCAAAAAAGGAGTAAGCAGGAATCCCGCTGTGCTTGTGTTTTGTTCTTTAAAAAATACTACCAAACCAACCACAGAAAGCCACCGTCTAAGAATCAAATTGACAATTCCTGCAGCACAATTGGCTCTCACTGGCAAATCTTCTAAATTACCAAAATGGTTTTGGAAACTAGACCAGAGACAACATTAACACGCAAAACTCTGCCAGATTCTCACACAAGTTTTTAACATCACCCTCTGTATCTGGTACAGATGAAAGGGAAATTGGAGGCCCGTGGAAAATATGAGTAGTGGGGTCACAGATTTTTCTTTGCTTCTCACGTATCCCTCCACATTCTAGAGGGGAAGGAAACGGCTTACGTAATGTTATGCTAGCGCTAAATGACTGTAGTTTTGATGTTAGTGCTAACCACCTAAGGCAGGTCAGGGTGTGGATTCTGGCTTTCTAGCTGGGGAACCACGGAAGTCACTAGTGCCTTACGGCTTTTTCCATCGCCACGATCCAACATGACTTGAGCAGCAGCAGCACAAAGCGCTGACACTTCCAAAAACCTGAGATTCTTCTCTTCTAGCCCAATGATGTGCTTAACAGGAAAAAGGAAATGAAATTAAATGAACACAGATTTCCAAAAACATTGTAGTTACTGGCCAAATCAAAGTCCAAAGAAATGTTAACAGCCCATGATTATATCCTTGGTAAAGAATGATCCAAAACATAATCCATCAGGAAAAAGACAGTTTAGTCCAAGATATTCCTTGAGAGGGAATCCCAGTAGTACACGAAGTAGCTCCAACCTTCCGCACGGCAGGAAAAAACAGCCCCTCTCTTTCTCCATCTGGTACATGAGCCTACCACGCCACAAACATATCACAAAGCCAACTCCCTGGCTTAGAAAGATGAGAAGGGCCTAGCAGAGTAGGCGGCGTGCAGCTCTATGTCCCAAACGTGTCCTGCATCCATCTAAGGAAATTTAACATTTGATTACCAAGCTTCCTACAAGCACGCTTCCAGACTGCTGAGGAACTCCCAAAAATGAACCGACGTTTTTTTCCAACGTGCTTACTCTATTACAGCTAATACTATGTCATTACCCATACACGTAGGCTTTGACATTCATTTATTCACCTGGATCCCACTGATTATTTCTGAACAATTAGTGTTTTTCTTTGTTTGTGCCTGTTTCCCTGGGTATGCTCAGCTTTTCCGCCTCACGTGTACAATTCTATGATTTCTACTGTTCCTTGTATTCTTTCACCTGTTATTTAAGAATCGTTCTCCAAATTTATGCAGATCTGAAAGATTAACGCATATAGCACCAAAGATTTATCATCATAAAGTTAAAGTGGTCTCAGTCCACTCACCAGACACTAATTTGGAGTGGGGCAGAGTGGAGGATATTAAGCATTCATTTCTTAAGTTTGTCACATTGACAAAAGAGCAATATAAAGTGGTTCTTAATAAATTCATATAGGTTGGCGTCTGAGCTTTGAATGATTTAGGAATACTACCATTTACAGTTCAGCTTATCTATTGGAATGAACTCCAAGAACAAAAATCCACTTGAAGCAGCCACACTGCCTTATTTAAACTTTTCATTAATATGGTTGAGAAGTTCCTTTAGAGATATTTAGAACTTACATATTTAGAATTCCTTCCTTCCTTCACACTCTTGACAAGTTACCTGTGATCCTTTTATTGGACAAATATTTATAGTCACTCTGTTTTAAAGCATAACATCTTTTTGACCAAGCTGTTGGCCAAATTTGGACTGTCCATTCTTTTATTCATTTATTCTGCTAACATTCACGAAGTGCCTATTGTGAGCAAGTTACCGTGCTAAGAGCTCAGAATATAAACATAAATCGGAAATTTTAGACTCAAGACACCTAGAGATTATTAAGGAAAATAAGGGATGCGAATAATCGCAATGCAAGGTAAGAAGAGAAAAGTACCATGAGGGACTTATTATGCTAGAAGAGTTCAGAGAAATACTTTTAGGTAGAAAAAGTTTCCTTAAAAGAAATACTTTTAAGGTTGAAGAATAAGCTCATAAACATATATATGAGGGGTGTGTGCATGTGTATGTGTGTGCGTGTGTATATACATATATATACACATACATATATGTACATACATATATATACACATGTATACACATACACACCTATGTATATATAACCACGTGGTATTTTAAAAATTTGTCTAGGCTGGGCATGGTGACTCACAACTGTAATCCTAGCACTTTGGGAGGCCAAGGTGGGATGATC
>CAUYSK010002776.1:0-22956 GCA_963575035.1 Avahi laniger | reverse complement strand
GCTCTTCCTGGTCATGTTCATCTATGCCATCTTTGGGATGTCCAACTTTGCCTATGTTAAGAGGGAGGTTGGAATTGATGACATGTTCAACTTTGAGACCTTTGGCAACAGCATGATCTGCCTGTTCCAAATCACCACCTCTGCTGGCTGGGATGGATTGCTGGCACCTATTCTTAATAGCGGACCTCCAGACTGTGACCCTGAAAAAGATCACCCTGGAAGCTCAGTCAAGGGAGACTGTGGGAACCCATCTGTTGGGATTTTCTTTTTTGTCAGTTACATCATCATATCCTTTCTGGTTGTGGTCAACATGTACATTGCCGTCATCCTGGAGAACTTCAGTGTTGCTACTGAAGAAAGTGCAGAGCCCCTGAGTGAGGATGACTTTGAGATGTTCTACGAGGTTTGGGAGAAGTTTGATCCCGACGCGACCCAGTTCATAGAGTTTGCCAAGCTCTCAGATTTTGCAGATGCCCTGGATCCTCCTCTTCTCATAGCAAAACCAAACAAAGTTCAGCTCATTGCCATGGATCTGCCCATGGTCAGTGGTGACAGGATCCACTGCCTTGACATTTTGTTTGCGTTTACAAAGCGTGTTTTGGGTGAGAGTGGAGAGATGGATGCCCTTCGAATACAGATGGAAGAGCGATTCATGGCATCGAACCCTTCCAAAGTCTCCTATGAGCCCATCACAACCACTTTGAAACGCAAACAAGAAGAGGTGTCTGCTATCATTATTCAGAGGGCTTACAGACGCTACCTCTTGAAGCAAAAAGTTAAAAAGGTTTCAAGTATATATAAGAAAGACAAAGGCAAAGAATGTGATGGAACACCTATCAAAGAAGATCCCCTCATTGATAAACTAAATGAGAATTCAACTCCAGAGAAAACTGATGTGACACCTTCCACCACTTCTCCACCTTCGTATGATAGTGTGACCAAACCGGAAAAAGAAAAATTTGAAAAAGACAAATCAGAAAAGGAAGACAAAGGGAAAGATATCAGGGAAAGTAAAAAGTAGAAAGAAACAAAGAATATTCCGTTTCGTGATCAATTGTTTACAGCCTGTGATGGTGATGTATTTGTGTCAACAGGACTCCCACAGGAGGTCTATGCCAAACTGACTGTTTTTACAAATGTATACTTAAGGTCAGTGCCTATAACAAGACAGAGACCTCTGGTCAGCAAACTGGGACTCAATAGCTAGAGAAACAGTATTGACAGGAGGTTTCTATTTTCACAACCAGCTGACACTGCTGAAGAGCAGAGACGTAATGGCTACTCAGACTATAGGAACCAATTTAAAGGGGGGAGGGAAGTTAAATTTTTATGTAAATTCAACATGTGACACTTGATAGTGATTGTCACCACTGTTTATGTTTTAATTGCCACACCTGCCATATTTTTACAAAATGTGTGCTGTGAATTTATCACTTTTCTTTTTAACTCACAGGTTGTTTACTATTATATGTGACTATTTTTGTAAATGGGTTTATGTTTGGGGAGAGGGATTAAAGGGAGGGAATTCTACATTTCTCTATTGTATAACTGGATCTATTTTAAATGAAGGCATGCTGCAATTCTCATTCACACATGAAAAAATAATCACATCACAAAAGGAAAGAGTTTACTTCTTGTTTCAGGATGTTTTTAGATTTTTGAGGTGCTTAAATAGCTATTCATATTTTTTAAGGTGTCTCATCGAAAAAAATTTTAATGTGCCTGTAAATGTCCCATGCAATCACAAGCATTAAAGAGTTCTTTTATTTTTACATAACTCATTATATGTACATGTATATATGTATATATGTATATGTGTGTATATATACATATATATGTATACACACATGCACACACAGATATACACATACCATTACATAGTCATTCAGAGTCCCAGCAGCATGACTATAACATTTTGATAAGTGTCCTTTGGCATAAAATAAAAATATCTTATCAGTCCTTTCTAAGAAACCCGAATTGACCAAAAAACATCCCCACCACCACTTTATAAAGTTGATTCTGCTTTTTCCTGCAGTATTGTTTAGCCATCTTCTGCTCTTGGTAAGGTTGACATATGTCAATTTAAAAAATAAAAATCTGCTTTGTAAATAGTAATTTTACCCAGTGGTGCATGTTTGAGCAAACAACAATGATGATTTAAGCACAGTATTTATTGCATCAAATATGTACCACAGTAAGTATAGTTTGCAAGCTTTCAACAGGTACTATGATGTAATTGGTTCCATTATAGTTTGAAGCTGTCACCGCTGCATGTTTATCTTGCCTATGCTGCTGTATCTTATTCCTTCCACTGTTCAGAAGTCTAATATGGGAAACCATATGTCAGTGGTAAAGTGAAACAAATTGTTCTACCAAGACCTCATTTTTCATGTCATTAAGCAATAGGTTGCAGCAAACAATGAAGAGCTTCTTGCTTTTTATTCTTCCAATCTTAATTGAACTACTCTATGGTGAAAAGCCCAACTGTACAAACATGTTGCAAGCTGCTTAAATCTGTTTAAAATATATGGTTAGAGTTTTCTAAGAAAATATAAATACTGTAAAAAGTTCACTTTATTTTATTTTTCAGCCTTTTGTACATAAAATGAGAAATTAAAAGTATCTTCAGATTGATGTCACAGTCACTATTGTTAGTTTCTGTTCCTAGCACTTTTAAATTAAAGCACTTCACAAAATAAGAAGCAAGGATTAAGATGCAGTGTAGGTTTCTGCTTTTTTATTAGTACTGTAAACTTGCACACATTTCGATGTGAAATAAATCTCAAACTGAGTCCAATGTTTATTTGCTTTCAAATAGTAATGCCTTATCATTGGAAGAGGCTTAAGGAAAAATGAGTTTATATTCTTGGCATTGCTTGAATCAGATGTTTCCACCTAGTCCTTTTATTCAGTAATCATCAGTCTTTTCTAATGTTTGTTTACACAGATAGATCTTACTCTTACTTACCCGTATGGCACTAGAACTGTATCAGATGTAATATGGGATCCAAGCTTTTTTTCCCCCCCACAAAACCAGGTAGTGAAGTTATATTACCAGTTACAGCAAAATATTTTGTGTTTCACAAGCAACGATAAATGTAGATTCTTTATACTAAAGCTATTGACTTGTAGTGTG
Organism: Avahi laniger; assembly: GCA_963575035.1. Taxonomy (NCBI): domain Eukaryota; kingdom Metazoa; phylum Chordata; class Mammalia; order Primates; family Indriidae; genus Avahi; species Avahi laniger. The sequence goes on along the minus strand of CAUYSK010002776.1, from coordinate 19,820 downwards.
CTGGTGAAATGCATGCAGGAAAATGCTATTACCATAAAGAACGGTAAACCACATTACAATCAAGCCAAAAGAATAAAGGTTTTGCTTTTGTTTTTGTATTTAATTGTTCTGTCTTTGTTTCTATCTTTGAAATGCCATTTAAAGGTAAATTTCTATCATGTAAAAATAATCTATCCAAAAAAAATAAATGTAAAGAATACACATTAAATATAATAATTCATCTTTAAATTTTTTCATGGAATGGAAATTAATTTAGAAGAGTGTATTGGATAACTACTTTAATATTGGCCAACAACCTGGATATGGTATCAGGTAGAGTAGTGGAAAGTTACAACAATTAATAAAAAATTGACTAACACTTTAAGTTGTGCATCCTTTCTCTTTGCTGTCTACCTATTGCTTTGTTTTGTTTTTCACTTTTTGGTTACAGTTTCTTCCCTATGTATTCTTGATCTACTTTTCTATATACTCTTCCATTCCTTCCCTGGGCTCTCAGTATTTTTTATTCTGAATATTCTCCTCATTTCTTTACTACACCCAAAATTTCTTGTTTATTACAGTCTGTGGACAATGACTCTGTGCACTTGGACCCTAATAATTTGCTGTCACTATCAGGTTCATACAGCATCTCTGTATTCATTTCTACAATTTCCTTGACAAAAATTCTAAGAAAGCTTAGAACTGAATTCTTCATGATAGATTAACAAAATTCCCCAAACAGCACATATTTGGTTTTCTCATTTAATTATGAACAGTTTGGGAAATGTTTCTCAACTGCAAATGCATATTAGAATTACCTGAGAAGCATTTAAAAAAAAGAAGCCAGTGATTGAACAAGACCAGACCAATTGAACTCATATCTCTGGAGGTGAGACTTGAGTATCTAATTTTTGTAATTCTCACCATTGATGCTGATTCATACTAAGGGTGAGAACAAATGAGTTAAAGCCTCTTTACCCAATAGGAAAAAAAAAAATTCTATAGAAAATGCAACTGTTCTCTTCAGAACTTCATTACATAACTCATTGTGCACAAAATGAGGATCCTAATTGGATGGCTTTTGGAGGACTTATCTTATAGTGTTAGAAATTGACATTGATCCATTTTTACTAATAGTTCTCTTTTAGGACAGTAGTTAGTGGAAAGGGAATTCTATTAGGATAGTTAGGGAGCTTTTTCTAATTACATATCCACATATACACACAATATGGCACTCCGTGTATACAGGGTGGGTGACTATGGGGGTAGTCCAGGAAACAGTATAAATTCTTAAAACAGCCCTATGGGTGAATCCTACCTACCTTATTGTGTAAGAACCATTAATCTTCACCCGTGGGAGGCAGTTCACTGTGGCCAGCCATAAAACACACATTCAATTTGTCATTATCGGCTCACAAATCTAGACAGGAAAAATTCCCATTCTCAACTTTTCCATTTTCAGGGCACCTCTCACGATTGCTTGATTTCCTGAGCTCTGTGTAATACAGACTAATGCACAATGAGAAGGGATGAGTGAAGAGACATGAGGGGAAGAAAGGGAAGTGCAGAGGGGAGGAGAGGGAACAGGGTAAAGTAGAGGAAGCAAGGGGAGTCTAAAAATGGGAGGGGATCCACCATAAACTGAAGAAAGTCTGTGGTTAATACTTTCAGCAATGATGCGGGAAAGAGGAAGGAAAAGGACGTTAGAGAAAGAATTTTTCCTTAGCTGTCAGTGTGTTATATCCGCAATGTAAACATGTTTCTCTCATTTTTTTTGAAGAAAAAATACCTACAACAAAGGTAAAGGGGACATTGTGCAAGTAAATGTTAAAACTATTCCATGGACCCATGGATAGCAGGGCTTTTTTTTTTTTCATCTGAATTAAATGAATATTTGAGTGTCAACTGTATATCAGCTTTGTGGTAGGAGCTGAGAGATCAAAGATGAACATAACTATTCAAAGGAAGGTTGTAGCCAGAGGTGAGGAAACTTCAAAGTTATGCTGTAGAGTCTGGGAATGATTCTGTTAACAAAGAGAAGTGATTGATTACTTTTGAGCAGTAGAATGAACAGTGAAATCAGACACATCTGTACCTATTTAATCTGGTAGTACTGTGGCTATACTGCCCATTTTTTGCCAATATTTCGCAGATATCTCATTGGCCAATTTCTTTATTTTAAAGATTTCTTTGTTCTTTTCTTTTTGTATAGTATGTATGTTTTAAAAAATTATAACTAGATTTTTTACAAAATTCAATCTGACATTTTCTATTCATAGCCTATCTTAATCTACCTAAAATTTATTATATTTGCAGATACATTTGATTTTATTTCTATCACCTTATTTTGTGCTCTCTACTTTTTGATTTTTTTCCTTATTTCTCCTTTCCCTTCTTGTCCTCTTTTGTATTAATTGTGTTTTCTTTATTTTTCTTTCCTACATTTCTTGTGGGAAGTTACACATCATCTCCCTTCCACTTTTCCTCCCTTTCTCCCTCCCTCCCTCCCTTTCTTCCTTCCTCCATTCCTTCATTTTTTTCATAAGTGATTACTCTTAAATCTTAACATGCTTAATAAGGTAAACTATAATCATTATTTGTATCCTGTTCTGGAAAAATGAAGTTTCTTAGACCAACTACATATCATTGCTCATCTCTTATGTATTATTTTTGTCTACTATTTTAACTCAAACTTGATTGAGACCCCCCCAAATTAAACAGTATTATCATTATGGGTTTGTAGACAACGCTTATTTAGATTTACATGTTAATTAATTTCTTTCCTCAAAATTACTGTTTCTGCCAACTTCTTCATTTTGTGTTCATTTTTTTTTTGAAATACATTCCTTATGGATGCTATTTGTAAGATCATTAGTGGCAAATTGATTCCATTTTTCTTTTTCAAAAAATGACTTTATTTTAGCCACATTTTTAACTGATTAGCTTAGATTATAATTATTTTGGTATTTTTCAATTTTATGGGTCTATTTATAAAATTATTTTTATTAATATGACTCAGAATTTATGCTAATGTAATTTCAGGATTCATACATTTATTAATATCTTTAATTTAGAAAATTCCAGGAAAATTATCAGCTTTTAGCACTATAAATATTTTCTCATTTCGTATTTTTTTTTTTTTTGAGACAAAGTCTCACTCTGTTGCCCAGGCTAGAGTGCCATGGTGTCAGCCTAGCTGACAGCAACCTCAAACTCCTGGGCTCAAGTGATCCTCCTGCCTCAGCCTCCCAAGTAGCTGGGACTACAGGCATGTGTCACCATGCCTGGCTAATTTTTTCTATATATATTTTAGTTGTCCAGGTAATTTCTTTCTATTTTTAGTAGAGACGGGGTCTCGCTCTTGCTCAGGCTGATCTCAAACTCCTGAGCTGAAACAATCCACCCGCCTCGGCCTCCCAGAGAGCTGGGATTACAGGCGTGAGCCACCGCACCTGGCCTCATTTTGTATTTTTTTAATATTCTCCATCTGGAATTCCTTAGAGTTATATGTCAAACTTCTAAATCTTTTCTCTATGTCTCTTAACATTACTTTCTTATTTTTTAGTGCTCTACCTAAGTACTTTGTCTGGTTTTGGTATCAGGATAATACTGGCTTCATAAAACAAGTGGGAAGTGTTTATTCCCAAAAGAGTGTGAGATTATTTCTCCCTAAAATATTGATAAAATTCACCAGTAAATCAATCTAAACCTTGTGTCTTCTTTGTGGGAAAGTTTTAATTAAAGATACCAATTTCTTAAACAGGTATAGGACCACTAAGATTTTTTAATTTTTTTAGATTTGACAAGTTACATTTTTACGAGAATTTGTTCACATAATATATTATTATTGAATTTACTGCATAAATTGTTCCTATTATTCCCTTATTGTACTTTTAAAATCTGTAGCATTGTATCTTTTCATTCATTTCTGGTACTGAAAATTTGTACTTTATCTCTTTTTCTTGATTAGCCTATTTAGAGGTTCTATAATTTTATCAATGTATTAAAAAATTCAATCTTTCGTTTGTTGATTTTCTCTATAGTTTTTCAGCCTTTTATTTTATTAATTTCTGCTCTTTCCATCCCTACTACCATGCTTTTCTTTTTTTTCCTTAGGGATGAATGTTCTTTATAACATTGAAGAGGTGTGGTCATAATGGTTAACTTTGCTTTGTTTCTAATATGAGTGTGGGAAAACTTTAAATAATTCACTATTAAGTATGCCATTTGCTAAATTTTTTTTAAAATATATGTCCATTATCATCTTAAAGAGGATCCCTTCAGTTCCTAATTTTCTAAGAGTTTTTAAAAATCATAAATGCTGAATTTTATTAATTTTTTCTGTATCTTATTTAGATGATGAAAAACGATTTATCATTTTTCTTCTGTGCATTGATATTTTGGTAAATAACATTGATTGTAGGATATTAATCCCAATTATGTTCTTGGAATTGAATCCATTTGGTCATTTGCATTATCAATTTTGTATATTGTTTTACTTAGTTTTCTAATATTTTGTTTCATATTCGTGTATTTATGTTTGTGAAAGAATTTGGCTCATAATTTTTCTTTCTTTTAATGTGCTTGTTAGGTTTTTAAATCAAGGTTATGCTAACCTCTTAAATTGGAAAGAGTTTTTTGTTGTTCTCTGGCATAGATCAAGTAAGATTGGTGTTAATTTTTTCTTAATTATTTGGATAATTAATTAGTAAAATTAATTAGTAAAACTCACTTGAGTTTGAACTGTTTTGGGTATAAGCTTTTAACTATGCATTTATTTTATTTGCTAAATAGAGGACAATTCAGATTTCTTATTTCTTCTTGCTTCAGCTTCTGTAACTTGATAAAATTTCACATTGATTTATGTAAAATTGTTTATAACTATATTATTTTTTAAAACTGTAGGCTCTGTAGTAATGACCCTTTTGCAATTCCTGATTTGGTATTTGGTGACTTTTCGTGACTTATTGAATCTTTCAAAGAATCTACTTTTTGGCTTTTTAAATCTTCCCTATTAAAAGTTCTTTTTTTTTTTTTTTTTTTTTTTTTTTTAAAGGGTCTCAGGTCACCCAGGCTAGAATGCAATGGCATCATCATAGCTCACTGCAATCTCATACTCCTGGGCTCAAGCAATCCTCCTGCCTCAGCTTCCTGAGTAGCTGGGACTATAGGTGTTTATCACTATATCCAGCTAATTTTTCTGTTTTTCATAGGGACAGGGTCTTGCCTTGCTCAGGCTGGTCTAGAACTCTTAGCCTCAAGCAATCCTCCTGCCTCAATCTCCTAAAGTGCTAGCATTTCAGGTGTGAGCCACCATGCCCAGCCCTGTAGGTACTTTTCTATTTCATTATTATTATTTTTTGCTCTTATATTTATAATTTCCTTCCTTCTATTTCTGTGGCTTTAATTTATCATTACTTTCTAAGCTCTTGAAATGGCTATTTCATTCATTGATTTTAAGCCTTTATTCCTTTTTAAAATAAAAGCACTTCAGACTATAATTTTTTTCTCTGAGCATGACTTTTTAATAGCATCCCACAAAATTTTATTTTGTTAATATTCAGTTTAAAATATTTTCTAATTTCTATTATGATTTTTTTTATTTTATTAGAAATTTAGAACAGTACTGCTTAATTCCTAAACACCTGAAGGATTTTCTAGATATACTTGTTTTGATTTGTAATTTAATTTTCCTGAATTTAGATAATATATTCTGCATAATTTTAATTTTTTAACTTCGGGGGGTAAATGCTTTGTAGTTTAACATCTGTGAAATGTGGCATATGTTTCGTGTGTAATTGAAAATAAAGTACATTATTCAGTTGTTAGGTATGATGTTCTCTACGTGCTGATCAGGCCATTCAAAATATATCTTCGTTGATTTCTTTTGGGTGTTTTTCTATCTCTTACCAAATGAGTATGTAAAAATCTCCCAATATGGTTATGGATTTGTTTTATTTCTTCTTTTAGTTCTGCTAACTTTTGCTATATATTTTGATTTTTATTTGGTTATTTGATATGTAGTAGGTGTTTGAAATTTATAATTGCTACATTTTCCTAGGAGATTGACACTATTATCATTATGAAATGGTCTTCTTAATTATTAGTAATGATTGCCTTAAGTTCATTTTGTCTGATTCTTATTATCTCTACAATGGCTTTGGCTTGGATATTGGTTGCATAGTATTCTTTCATTGTTTTACTTTAAATATTTTTGTAACCTCATATTCAGTACTGAATATTGGTGAGTTTTGTTTTATAACCAGTCTGACAATCTTACACACACACACACACACACACACACACACACACACATCACATTTGGATTTAAACTTACGACTTCTTTTGGGTTATTTGCATATCCCAAATTATATTAGACCTCAGAATAATCAATTTTATACATTTTGTTACTATATTATTTGCAGTTACTCCAGCAATTGCCACATGCTTCTGTGATTTATTAAGTTGCAAAATAAATTAGTATTTTACCACTTTCTGGACATTGCTAGGACATGAGAACGCTTTTATTCCATCTCTTCTTCTCTTTCATCTTTCGTGCTATCACTATGTATTTTCATTTTACATACAGTTTAAACTCTGGAAGGCATTATTATTACTTTTTTTTTTTTTTTTTTTTGAAGCAGAGTCTCACTCTTTTTGCCTGGGGTAGAGTGAGTGCCGTGGTGTCAGCCTAGCTCACAGCAACCTCAGACTCCTGGGCTCAAGCGATTCTCCTGCCTCAGCCTCCCGAGTAGCTGGGACTACAGGCATCCGCCACCATGCCCGGCTAATTTTTTCTATATATTTTTTTAGTTGTCTGATTAATTTCTTTCTATTTTTAGTAGAGATGGGGTCTCGCTCTTGCTCAGGCTGGTTTCGAACCCCTGAGCTGAAACAATCCGCCCACTTCGGCCTCCCAGAGAGCTAGGATTACAGGCGTGAGCCACCGCGCCCACTCACTTAGATTTCCCAAAATATCTAGCTTTTTATTCCTTCTCGTATTTCCTACTTATTTCCCTTCTGCCCGAAAAAAAAAAAAAAAGCTCTCTTTAATATTTCTTTTGTTATGGGTCTGCTCTTATTTAATCTCGCAAGTTTAATTTGCCCAAAAATGCATCTTTTATTTTTAATATTGAAGGATATTTTCACTAGATATACAATTAGAAGATAATATTTTTTTCTATTTTAGCGTCTTGAGGGTAACATTTATTGTCTTTTGTAAAAATTATAATTTTAAAAAAGCATCAAAAATCGTGACTCTCACACAAATAAAAAATAAGCAAATGTCGAAAATGTTACTTAGCTTATTAAGTAATGAGAAAATCCATAAGAACTGAACAACAGGATTAAATGAGAACTTGATTTACAGAGATCAGATCTCTATCTGACATTTATTTGTTTTGCCATGAAGAAGAATCTCTTCCCAGCCACAGGTAGCTTTCACAGAAACAGAGGCTCTGTAGTCTTTCGATGGGAATTCCTTTTCTCAATGTTGCTTTCAGATGTCTCTCATCCACTGATCTTTCTGGTACTTTCATACCTTTTTTTCTACCCGTAGACATTCCAGAACTCCAAAGAAATTCTAGATCCTCTTTTGTGCTAGAGGCAGATCATGTGGCATTGTAACCACTGCCTCAGCCTCTCCTTGTACCCACATGACAGCACCAAGGTGCTAAGTGTGGGTCAGCCCTCAGCACCTTGCAATTTTCTTCGTCTATGTTCTGCAAAGGGCAGAACGTGACCTTTGCTTGTGAACTCATCTACCTTTGAATGTCTACCCCCACTAGCATCCCCAATTCTAGTTTTACCTTTGACAAAAGGAGACGGGGTGGCTCATATCTGATTCTTTCCTGTCAATTTTTTCTCTTAATTTCCAGTCACCAGCAACAGGAAGCACTTTCCCTTTCCAGAATAGGCAGGAACTTCCTGTTCTGGGGTCTATACTTTGTTCAGTTCTCTGAACTTTGGGTCTTAATGTGCAAAAATCCAACATTACTGTGGATTTATAAATATCAAATTTAAAGATGAGTGGTGTTTTTCCATCGTGGATGTAGTTGTTTTCTGAATTCCTGTTGTTTGACATAAAAAGCCTCCTGGTTGTCACGATGAAAGGATTCAAGAAAAGGAGAGAAACTTAATAAAAAAGCAAAAATGCAATATGGGACAACTCAAACACTATATTAATATACATAAATTTGTGTACACATATTTTTAATTAGATAAATATTATAGTATATTATTGGAGACAATCTTTAGGGTGTTGAGAGGGATTATCGCCCAATTCTACAAAGGCTTTGTATAAAGAATTAACATTATTAAAAGAAACTGTGATTGGATTTTAAAACTATTGCCATTCTCTTTCCATACTAACAAGCATCTCTTGACAAACATGCCAATATTTTAGGAAACTTTGTGCAGATGTACCTTTGTTAGCCATTTTTGACTATTCCATCAAAAGTTAATCACAGAATTACCATATTACCCAGCAATTCCACTCCTAGGTAGACACCCAGGAGAAATGGAAACATATGTCCACACAGAAATTTGTATACAAGTGTTTATAACAGCATTACTCATAATAGAAAAAAAGATGGAAACATCCCAAATGTCCATCAGTGATTGAATACACTAAACAAATTGTGGTATATACATACAATGGCTTATTATTCGTCCATAAAAAGCAATGAAATACTAATACGTGCTATAACTTGGATGAACCTCAAAAACATTATGATCGGTGAAAAAAACCCACAAAAGGTCACATATTATATTATTCCTTTTATATTATATAGCCAGAATAGGCAAATCAATAGAGATTAAAAAGTAGATTTCGGTTACCAAGGATGGAGAGAGGGCAGAATAGGAAGTGAGTATTTAATGATTATGGGATGTTTTTATGGGGTAATGAAAAAGTTTTGAAACTAGGAGAGCTTGTGGTGGAACACCATATGAATACAATACATACCACTGAATTGTATACCTTTAAATGTTTATGTTATAATGGTTATGTTACGTAAATTTCACCCCAAAGAAAAATTATGTGTTTAGGGCGGTGGCGGGGGGCGGGAGGAGGGGCGGTGTTGGGGGAATCAGTTAACGTTATTACACCCTATCCACTAGGGGGAGCCACTTCCATTAAGAAACATGGCTAGTATTTTTAGTGGGTGGGGGAGCTCATAGAAGGGCAATTCGCCTTGCAAATATATTTTCTGTTTAGTTTGCATCTATTTTAAGTTTAAAACAATGGAAGCAAATATACATTTTGGAAATATTACTTGAAAAGCGATGTTTTACATTGGAATGTAACTCTTCAAGAAGAAACGTTTGTGAAGCATCTGTATTTAGAAAAGCTTCCTTTCCTTGTGCATAGATCTTATAGTTCAAAAATTAAACCAACATGATCAAATTATGAAACTAAAGAAATGGTAAATGAAAAGCATGTCAGATGATAGCATAAAACTGAATGAGCAAAGTGTCTGTGTATCATATCTATAGAGAGTTTCAAGTAAGTTTTTATTATCACTGTAAGTACTTGAGGGTTTCGAAAGCGTTTATCCTTATTTTTATGAGCACAGTAAAATTTGGTTGTCCAACTCAGCTCATGTATTAAATTCTTTCTCTGATTCACAAAATAATTCATTATTTAGTAAAGTTCTGTTGAAGTTGTATCAGGAATGAAATAATTAGACCGTGATATCCCTGAGTTACTTTGGTTGGAGGTTTTATGAGAATAATGCAGGAAATATCATGCATCCACATGTGTGGAATATTTATTTTCAGCTCCAAATCTACATAATAAGTTACTCTGCCTACAAAGCGAATGTCCCGCCACTGTCAGCAACAAAATCCTAAATGTAGCAGAGAAAAATTAGCCAAAGGAAACATAGTCCTCAAAGTAAATCTGATCCAAAGCAATCTGATTAAAGCCATATAATTACAGCATCGTAAAGTCATTCCTGGGTTATTTATGAAGTCAGCAGTCAGCATTTTCCAAGGCATACTAATAGGAAGCAAAGCCTTTCTCAGGAACCAACTGATAAAGACCATAAAGACCACACTCTGAGCAAAACCAGAATGATATCATTACTAAGTCCTCCATAAAATAAGAAACAGGCATTTCAGTATAAGTAATTTAGAACAAGCATCAATGTGGGGCCTGGCAAAAGAGTCTGAAAATCCAGAAACATAAACTTAATTCTAGGCTTTTACTTAGGAAGATCAGGATATATACCAGAACCTACTCTGTAGTCAATACAATAAACCATGTACTGAATAACATTTGCCTTAAGGTTCTTCAGTTTGGTCATTTTAAAAACAAACAAATGAATATCCTTTTGTCATCTCCATGAAATAATCTTCAGATAGTGTTATTATGGCATTCTGGTTTTCAATTACTGGGTAACAAATAATCACAAGTGTAGTGGCTCAAACAACATGTATAGTATTTATCATCCTACAGTTTCTGTGGGTCAAGGGGCTGGGCACAGCTCACCTGGGTTTTTTGTTCAGTCACACAAGGCTGTAATCATGGCATTGGCCAGGGCCTGGGACTCATCTTCAAGACCAGCAGGAGAGAATCTTTGCTCTTTCAAGTCTCTAGGCTCAGGGAAGACCTAAACCCTCTTTTAAAGGGCTTTACTTGATTAGGTCAGATTCCCCAGGATAATCTCCTTTTGATTAACTCAAAATCAAACTCATTAGGGGCCTTAATTATATTTGAAAAAACCCCTTCACTTTTTTAGTATTCTCTTGGTTGGAAGCAAGTGGCAGTTTCTGCCCACATTTCAAGTGGAAGGGATTACACCAGAGTGGTGTGACTTATGGGGGCGGGGCACATGTAGAGATAACTGGACTGATGAATTCTGAATGTCCTAACCAAGATTGTACAGGCATACGGGACAAGCGGAAGACAGTATCTTCCCAGTACCCCTCTTAGCATTACAGACTAACAAGGCTTATTTCTGTCTGTGTGGCTACAAATACCACACAAGCAGCAAGAATAACCAGTCATCACCCTTTATACCTTCACACTGGCATACTCATTTATGTGCACTACAAATAAACTTATCTTTCCCCACCAGACAATTCCATAAGCATTGACAATCGTACAGAGGAAATTTATTAGAGGAATTCAGCCTAAATTTCAAAATTTAAAATTAAATTTCTACCAGGACCCTGGTAGAAAAATCAAGTAGGATTTGCCTAGTTGTAGTTTTGACTTGGCTTTTTAATTCAGGGTATGGAGAATTTCTGGGGAAATTTTTTTTTCTTTTTTTCTTTCTTTCTTGCTGTTTATCCGATTAAAACACACACACGTAGGATGAATTCATTCCCACATCATTTAACTTTCACGTAACTGTTTCGTTAAGAAGGAATGAAATGAGCTGACAACCAGACATTGATTACTGTGTTAGTACAGAGAAGTGGCTACTCCATACTTCCTCAAGCCTGAGAAATCAAAACCTTGGAGAGACAAAAACAAAAAAAGAGATTCCTTAAATTTAAGACACAAAGTAACGGGGAAAAGTAACAAGTAAAAGAATGTTCTTAAAAACAATGTTAAGTTTGAAGAGTCTTATGTCAGGCAGTAAAGATCTTGGAGAGATAGACATTGAAGAAAATTTGCAAAGATAACATTGCTGCAGGTCTGTTTTAAATCCTGGGTGCATGAACATGCATAATTTGTTAGTCCTGGGAGTGATATACACCATTTGGAATAATTATCTGAAACTGAAATCCAACTTTTACTTGAGGACCGCTTGTAAGTCTTGATTTAATTAGTTACTAGAAACAACAAAACATCAAGTCAATCAATCAGTAAGAGTTTGCTTAAGGCCTGTTGCATATCAAGTGTAGTGCTAGACTTCCTGGCAGACTTGAGTTGGGTAGTAATTAATTTTTTTTAAGTTGGTCTCCAGTTTTTATTCTATTTTTTTTCATTAACTTATGTAATTATTTTTTAAATTTCAGAATATTATGGGGGGTACAAATGTTTTGGTTATATGAATTGCTTTTGTACTACTTGAGTCAAAGTTATAAGTGTGCTGATCACCCAGATAGTGTACATTGCACCCATTAGGTATGATTTCACACCCCCCCCCCCGCACCTGCATGATTTCCATTGAGTTTTACTTCCATCTGTGCACATGAGTGCTGATCAGTTAGTTCCAGTTTAGTAGTTAGTACATGTGGTGTTTGTTTTTCCATTCTTGCAATACTTCACTTAGGAGATTGGTCTCCAATTCCATCCAGATTGTTGCAAAAGGTATTAATTCATTTTTTATGGCTGAGTAGTACTCCATGGTATACATATACCACATTTTATTAATCCACTCATGAATCGATGGGCACTGGGTTGATTCCACATCTTTGCAATTGTGAATTGTGCTGCAATAACATTCTAGGGCAAATGTCTTTTTGATATAATGACCATTTTTCCTTTGTGTAAAACTAGTAGTGGGATTGCTGAATCAAATCGTAGGGCTACTTTTAGTTCTTTGAGGACTCTCCATACTATTTTCTATAGAGGTTGTACTAGTTTGTAGTCCCACCAACAGTGTATAAGTGTTCCTTTCTCTCTGCATCCATGTCAGAATCTGTTGTTTCAGAACTTTTTGATAAAAGCCATTCTCACTGTGGTTAGATAATACTGTATTGTGGTTTTGATTTGCATTTCTCTGATGATTAGTGACATTGAGCATTTTGCATATGTTTCTTGGCCGTTAATCTATCTTCTTTTCAAAATCTTCTGTTCATGTCTTTTGCCCACTTTTTAATGGGGTTGTTTGACTTTTTTTTCTTCCTGATATGCATGAGTTTTTTATAGGTTCTTGTTCTTAGTCCTTTATCGGATATATGGCATACAAATATTTTCTCCTATTCTACAGATTGTCTCTTTGCTCTGTTGATTGTTTCCTTGGCTGTGTAGAAGCTTTTTTAATTTAAGCAAGTACCTTTTATTTATTTTGGTTGTTGCGGTGATTGTCCTTGGAGTCTTCTTCCTAAATTCTGTGCCTAGGCTGATACCTAAAAGAGTTTTTCCAACATTTTCTTCTAGACTTCTTATGGTTTCATGTCACAGATTTAAGTCTGTTATAAATCTTGCATTAATTTTTGTGAATGGTGAGATACATGGATCCTATTTCAATCTTCTACATGTGGCTATCCAATTTTCCCAGCACCATATATTGAATAGGGTTTCTTTTCCCCAGTGTACATTGCTGTCTACATCGTCAAAGATCAGACGGCAATATATAGATGGTTTTACATCTGGGTTCTCTGTTTTGTTCCATTGGTCTATGTCTCTATTTTTGTATCAGTACCATGTGTTTTGGTTACTAAAGCCTTGTAATACAGTTTAAAGTCTGGTAAGGTGATGCCTCCAGATTTATTCCTTTTGCTTAGGTTGCTTCGGCTATCCAGGCTCTTTTCAGGTTCCAAATGATACATAGAATTAATTTTTCTAGATCTGTGAAATATGATGTTAATATTTTGAGGTGATTGCAGTGAATCTGTAAATCACTTTGGGTAGGAAGAACATTTTAACAATGTTTATTCTGCCAGTCCATAAGCATGATATGTTTTTCCCTTTGTTTTACATCATCAGCAATTTCCTTCCTCAGTGACTCGTAGTTCTCTTTGTACAGATTTTTTATCTCCTTGGTTAAATATATTCCTAGGTATTTTACTTTCTTTGTAGATATTGTGAAAAGTATTGAGTCTTCGATTTGATTCTCAGTTTGACTGTTGCTGTTGTATAGGAATGCTACTGATTTGTATATGTTGATTTTGTACCCTGAGACTTTGCTGAATTTATTTATCAATTCTGAGAGTCTCTTGGTCGAATCTTTGGGGTTTTCTGGACATAAGATTATATCATCAGCAAAGAGTGATAATTTGACCTCCTCTTTCCCTACTTGGATATCCTTAATTTCCTTCTCTTGCCTGATTGCTCTGGCTAAGATTTCCAGCACGACATTGAATAGAACTGGTAACATTCGGCATCCTTATCATGTTCCAGTCCTGAATGGGAATGCTTTCAGTTTTTCTCTGTTCAGTATGATGTTGGCTGTGGATTTGTCATATATGGCTTTTGTTATTTTGAGATGTATCCCATCTATGTTTGTTTTGTTAAGAGTTTTTGTCGTAAAAGGGTACTGAATTTTGTCGAATGCTCTTTCTGCATCTATTGAGATAATCATTTGATCTTTGTTTTTGCTTCTGTTTATGTGGTGAATCACATTTATGGATTTACATATGTTGAATCATCCTTGCATCGCTGGGATGAAGCCTACTTGGTTATGGTGGACTATTTTTTTGATGAGCATCTGAATTCATTTTGGTAGAATTTTATTGAGGAATTTGCATCTATATTCATAAAGGATATTGGTCTATATTTTTCTTTCTTTCTTTCTTTTTCTTTCTTTCTTTCTTTCTTTCTTTTTCTTTCTTTCTTTCTTTCTTTCTTTCTTTCTTTCTTTCTTTCTTTCTTTCTTTCTTCCTTTCTTCCTTTCTTCCTTTCTTCCTTTCTTCCTTTCTTCCTTTCTTTCTTTCTGCCGTACCCTTTCCTGGCTTTAGTATCAAGGAGATACTGGCTTTGTAGAATGAGTTTAGGAAAATTCCTTCCTTCTTGATGTTATGAAATAATTTCTGCAGTAGGGATATCAATTCTTCTTTGTAGGTCTGATAAAATTTTGTTATGAAATCATTTGGTCCAGTACTCTTTTTTGTTGGAAACTCTTTTTATTGCTGCTTCAATTTCCTTGCTTGTAATTGGTCTGTTCAGGAGTTCTATTTATTTCCTATTGAGCTATAGGAGCTTGTGTGTTTCCAGGAAATTTTCCATTTTCTCAACATTTTGGAGTTTATGTGCATAGAGATATTTATAGTATTCACAGATCATATTTTGTATTTCTGTGGTATCAGTTGTAATAGCTTATTTTTCATTTCTGATTGAGCTTATTTGGGTCCTTTCTTTTCTATTTCCGATCAATTTAGCAAGAAGTCTATCAATTTTGTTTCTTTTTTTCAAGAACCAACTTTTTGTTTCACTAATCTTCTGTAATTTTTTTGTTTGTTTTCAACTTCATTTAGTTCTGCTTTGACCTTAGTTATTTCTTTTCTCCTGCTGGGTTTGGATTTGGTTTGCTCTTTCTTTTCTAGTTCCTTGAGATGATTCATTAGATCATTGATTTTGATCTTTCTGTCTTTTTGATGTGGATATTTAAGGCTATGAATTTTCACTTTACCATTGCTTTTACTGAATCCCACAGATTTTGACAACTTGCATTCCTTTTGTTATTTAGTTTGAGGAATCTTTTGATTTCCACTTTAATTTCCTTCTTAACCCAATAATTGTTCAGCAGTGGGTTGATTAATTTCCATGACTTTGTATAGAATTGACTGTTTCTGTTGGAGTTGATTTCTAATTATATTCCACTATGGTCTGAGAAGATACATGGCATAATTTCTACTCTGTTGAATTTGTTGAGACATGTTTTGTAACCTAAGATGTGATCAATCTTAGAGAATGTTTCATGTGCTGATGAGAAGAATGCATATAGAAAGCAGGTGTGGCCATTCTCATGTCAGATAACATAGACTTCAAATCAACAATAGTAAAGAAAGACAAAGATGATCATTATATAATGGTAAAGGGGGCAATTCACAATGAAGACATAACAATCCTAAATATTTATGCACCTAATTCAGGTGCACTTAGATTCATAAAGCAAACTCTATTAGATCTAAACAAAGCGAGACATAGCAATACTGTAATTGCCAGGGACTTCGACACCTCACTGACAGAACTGGACAGATCCTCCAAGCAGAAAATAAATAAAGAAACACAGGACTTAAACAGAATTCTAGAGCTAATGAGCCTAACAGATATTTACAGAACATTCTACCCAAAAACTACTAGGTAACAATTAAATTATCATTTAATTTTCCCATGACACAGTGATTTGCCACAAATGCCTTACTGCAGACTAAAACTTGTGGTTTTATCTTTGCACAGGTGGGAAAGCTTCTAGGAATCCAAGTTGATCATCTTTGAGATGGTTACTCACCACAGAGATATCACTGAATCTTGGCGCCTTGGAAATCTTTAACATCAGTTACTTAAGAATAACCAGCCACTTGTGCCAAAATTAGGGAAGGTGCCAGGATGTTGTGCCACTGTCTGCATGTAGAATAGTGCCAGGCATACAGTGTGTATTTACTAAATATTGATTCAAAGTTGAATGAATGACAATGTATCTGTTTATACATTTTCAGAAGTGTTTAGAAAAACTTGGACTTCGTAGCAGTTAGTGCAGCCTTAACATTTTTCCCATTAGAACTTCCTCCCAACTCCAAATCCCATAGAGTGGGCAAATGGCAGACATTCTTCTATCGTGTGACCTTACCTTACTGTTTACAATTGATTGGGCCAGGGATGAAGACCTGACCCAAGCTAGATCAATTAGATTCTCTCCTTCAACAATTTTTTTTCTTTTTTAATTTTTTTAATTTATTTTTATATATAAGGACTGGAAATTGCAATTTGAACTATTTAATGGCAGAGCTGGAAGGACCCCTGTTCCACCTGAAGTCTGGTACTTCAACATTTCTTTGGATTCTGTGAAGTATCTTTTCAATAAATCCCTTTTTATACATTTATTTTTGTTTCCTTGGGCTACTTTGAAGATTTTATTACTTTCTACCAAAGATACCCTAAGTTAAGACCATCAATATGCTTTGGGAAATATGCTGGAGACCAAGGAAAGGAATGTGGATGTCTGTGGGTGAATCACCTGATTTCCTCATTTTTCTCACTTCAGGCATAAAATCTATCAAACTTAAATCTTTTAAGACTACAGTTTCTCAGGGATGAAGCAGGTTTAAACCCAGATAGATTTATTTTCTGAGAACTATTTTTATGTAATATAAATCCATTGAAACCACCCACAACAACAACAAAAGACAGCAACATAAACTTATAATTCCAAGTAGAAATAGTTTAAAATAAAAGAAATAATGATTGCATTGTAAGGATTATGAAGAGATGCAATAGCACTGAATGATTTTGTTGAGCATTCAACATAAGTTTTCTATTTATAAGCCTCAGTTTATAAATTAACTCATTTGTTCAGAGATATACATAACATTAAATGAACATATACATAGATTTAATAAAATGTAAGTAAGTTATACCTTTAATATTGTATCTTTTGTTGATTTCTCACAATCATAGAACTCCAAGGACCATGAAGAAAGAAGGATTACACAGTATTATTTTAAAAAATTTTATTGAACAACATTATTTTTCAATTTCTATAACACATTTTTAAAAAGATACTAGAGGCTGCTTTAGTTTTTTTCTTGAAGATTTTTATGATACTTTTAAATATGCTTAAAATATTTTATAAAAGACATATTTTAAAGTGTAATCTGTGAAGTCCACCTACTTTAAAGAGGATATAATTGAATTGATAATATATTGCTAATTTTGGTTTTCTATGCTAAAAGTTATAACTCCAAATAGGTTACAGAGGATAATTAAAAACTGTATGTATGTATTGGTGCTTCAAGTTATTACCGTATTTGGTATTTAGTCATTGAATAACAATGACTAACGTAACAGAGCACACCTTTCCCAGCCCACGTGCTCCTGTGGGCCACGTGGCTCTGCCTCTCTTGCTGCTTTGCCCTCAGTCTTGGCAGCTCTCCCTCTGGATATTGCTCAGTCTAACTCTGCAATTCTTTTTCTGACCACAGTTTCGCTGAACACAGAGAAGTGATTCAAATCCTCTGTTGTCACTCATCTCTTATGCTAAACTCGGTAGTAGAAGGTGACAGCATATACATCCAGGGATGTAAATTGGCAAAGAGCCCAAACTTCAGAGTCTGACATCTTGTCATTGTTAGGTACAAAGAAGGTGCTCACTCAGCAGCTTAAAGGCTGAGTAGGCAGAGTCCTGTGGTGAAGCTGACTTCCTGCCGTGAAGAGGTGAGGGTCGCTCTTCCAATTAGGTAATGCAAGACATGATAAAAATACACTTCCCTACACAATCTAGGTCTGAGATCACATTCTCTAAGTAGTCTTCCTGCTGTCTCATTTCCCCAAACACCAATCCCTGAAATCCGCTCCTGATGCTGTCCTTCAGCCAGAACTTTTAGCCCACATGGTCCTCCTGTCATATACATTTTATTAATACTTCAGATGTTCAGGAAAAATTTGGTGGATGCTGCATGTTTGTAGCTTAAAAACAGAATAAAAGAGAGAGAAAGAGAGAGAGAGAGAGAGGGAGAGGGAGAGGGATGGGGGACTGGGATGGGTACTACCCTAAGCTTGTTAAATTAAGCTTCGTCTAAACCTGCTTCCTTACATATTTTAAGTTGGGCCTTAAAGTTTCTCTGTGCATAGTGAGCTGTAACCTAACGGAATGTGTAAACAGGCTGTAAACTACCCTTGTACCAATCACTGAGTTTCAACCAATCACAGGCAACCAACTGTTCAAATCAAGTTTGAATAAGGCAAACACCAACTTATAACCAATCCAGTTGTTTGTGTCATCTTATTTCCATTTTTCATACATCACTTTTCTTTTTTTGTCCGTAAATCTTCTTTGACGACATAGCAGTGCTGGGATCTTTCTGAAGCTATTCTGGTTTGGGAGCTGCCCAATTCCTGAATTGTTTTTTGTTCAATTAAACTCTTTTAAATGTGATTTGTCTAAGCTTTCTCTCTTAACAAGCTGGTAAGAAGACAAAAGATTAGAGGAGAGAGAGAAATGTAGAGTAATTTTTATCATCAAATGGGAAGAAGCTGGAATATCAGTCTATAATAATCTTTTAATCTTCCTGAGGAGAATCACTAGGTACCACTGTAAGCTCTCATAGAAGAGGTCCCCTATGAGCCATCTCTCTACCACACTCTTTGAGATTCTTCTTTCACAATCATCTCCGCCCCTCACCTAGACATCATCATCATAATAATTTGATAATAACATTATTAGTTATTATATATTAAATTATGTAACAATATTTTTGTTGTATTCATTATGTTTTTGAAAATCTTATGTCTCTCAGACACTATTCCAAGCAGTATACATAAATTGTCTCATTTACCTCTCTCATCAAAAATATAAGTATAATGTTTTCTACATTTCAGATGGAGAAACTGAGCCACAATGAGATTGAATAACTTGCCTAACTTCGCAGAGTGAGTGGTAGAGCCAGGATTTGATCCTATGCAGTCTGACTCAAGCTCTTACTCACTGAAATATGCCATGTATGTGAGTTTGACTCAACTCCCTTTTATCCAAGCAATTTCTTAACTCACTCAATGGCTTCATCCAGCTGGCAGGACAAAGTACTCCTAAAGCTTTTTTGCTCTCCAACAATGTTAGTAGCCAACATTCCCCTTCAGGTCGAACTATCCTAGGGAAATAAAGCATCATTTTTTCAAGTGTCTTTATAACTGTTTGAACTTCTTGAGGACTTGGGAGTAAGAAATAGGATGAATTGAAAGAATGTGACAACAGAAGTTTGCTTCTGGATTTACTCCTTGATTCATTCAGCAAATATTTGAATGAGAACTTGCTTTGTATCTTAGGGACAGGGAATTACCAATGAACCAATTGCTTCCTTGTTTGGCCTTGTCTGCCCCTAAACTCAGACAATTTCCTGGAGATTGTCTATTAAAAGTGATTTCTGATAATGGGATTTTGATAGGGATTGCATTAATTCTGTAGATCACTTTAGGTAGTATGGACATTTTAACGATGTTGATTCTACCGATCCATGAGCAAGGTAGGTTTTTCCATCTGTTTACATCTTCTACAATTTCTTTTTTA
>CAUYSK010002774.1:0-15003 GCA_963575035.1 Avahi laniger | reverse complement strand
CCACCAAAACACAAACACACAACCCCACACCCCCACAGAACTCAACTGGACCGCTCAAAATATATATAGAAAACATCAGCCGGTCATTATTGCACATGCCTGTAGTCCCAGCTACTTGGGAGGCTGAGACATTAGGATTGCTTGAGTCCAGGAGTTTGTGGTTGCTGTGAGCTTGGCTGAGGCCACGGCACTCGCTCCAGGCAAGAGAGTGAGACTCTGTCTAAAAAAAAAAAAAAAAAAAAGAGTTCCATAGTCAAAAGTAAACTTATACTTTATACTAAAACTAATATTTAGACTATACATGTATACTTATGTGCAGTTTTAAGGCCTCTGTTCTCTCTGTGTAAAAATTTCTCAGTCAACTAAATTTTTCTCTTCTTAACTGCTGCAAAACATATGTCCTCCCTTTGTCTGAATCTTGAAATTACTCCCAAGTCTA
Organism: Avahi laniger; assembly: GCA_963575035.1. Classification (NCBI taxonomy): domain Eukaryota; kingdom Metazoa; phylum Chordata; class Mammalia; order Primates; family Indriidae; genus Avahi; species Avahi laniger. The sequence continues at coordinate 14,564 of CAUYSK010002774.1, read as the reverse complement.
AAGCTTCACACTCTTGCATTAAACTTCTCAATCTTTTTCACTTAGATATACACATGTGTACTGCAAATGTATATTTTGTCCACAGATATGTACATGTGTCTCTCTGTATATATGTTTATATATCATCTATACATGGTACCATATTAACATAAAGATAAATGAGTACTCATACATTAAATAACTAGCCCAAATACTTTTCAAGTCCATATGACTTTAGTAATCTTTAGTAAATAAAGATAGCTTTAACATTGTTAGTAACATTGTTAGTAAAGCTTTAACATGTTAGTAACATTGTTACTAACATTGTTAGTAAAATAAAAACTTCCATCAGAATTTAATTTAGACATTTTACTCAAGTACTGGTCAGACAGCTTAGGCTATTTCTGCTAGATGTTTTAAGGTCATAAAACTGTTGCTTTGGTGATATTTTTGATACTTTCTTGTCTGTGGACTTATGTCTTGGGATTTGAGCCCTTGGGCCATAGTGAGGCCGAGGGACACCACCGGGCTAATCCTTCCTAGGCCCAGCTGTGCCTGTTGGCTGAGAAGGTTAAACTCTCTAGGTATTGCCCTTTTTCCTGGGCTCTGCACCCGATACATAATTAAAATTGCTTATTTTTAGGTTTTTCACTAAAAATAAGGATCACCTAAGAGTTAACACTGTACTTAATATATGTAATCAAACCTAGTAGATTTAAAAGAAACAATTCTGTATTCAAAGTGTAAGGAAAATAGGATGTGTTTTGATAAAAAAGCTTATGAAAAGGTATGGGAATATGTTTTTTATTAAAGGGAATGTAATTTTGCCTAGTTTAGAGGTTTTAAAATTGTTTCAAATTAAAGGGGAGAAGTGGTAAATAAAACTTAATGGATATAAAAAGTTAGGAAAAGAAAAAGAATGGAAAAAAATTGTAAGGTTATAAAAAGTTTATAGAAATTTTATTTTCTGTGGTCAAAACTGAGCTGGTTGAGAACGGATGGATTTGCTTATAAGGTCTTATTAAAATTAGCTTTAACATTAATAATAAAATAATAAAAGATAAAATTTGGTTGTGTCTTTTAAACAAGATTTCATGTAATATCAATAAAAGATAGTAAAAGAGTTTTGTTGACCTTTTAGGTAAACAACAATAAAAAAGAGGGGATGTAGGGACAGACTCGGTTTCTCAGTTTGCCTCGTGTTGTCTTATGATTGTTTGGGAAACTGAGTCTCCTGTCTATCAAAGAGAAAAGGTTTTAATTTTATAAATATTTCAATTATCATTTTGGCTAAATAAATGACTATTATTTTATAGTGCCTTGTTATCCTATTTTGAACAGGTGTTTGAAACTTTGATATTTGACAAACTTTCCAAAATCAAAATTTAAAATTCCGAATTCAGTAATTCAGTCTTTTTGACCTCAAAGTTGGATATTAGGGCCCCTTGAAGATCAAGAGACACATATTAGGCCTACTTGGTATGTTAAAAACATATGGAAAACATTGTCAAATATGAAATGGTATTTAACTTTCTTTGGGTTAAATTTATATAGATCTGTTATTACTATATGTTCCAGAATTCCTATATCAAATTTTTTATCTTAATTATTACGCTTTTCAGTTCCAGAATTGCTCCTTAGTTTCTTTTTACATTTTCTATCTCTTCATTGATATTTCCATTTTGTTCATACATCATTTTCTTGCCTTTCTCCACATTTTCCTTTAGTTCTTTGCACATCTTTAAGACAGTTGTTTTAAAGTGTTTGTCTAGGATATTTGTCATCAAGTCCTATGTTTACAGTTGCATTTGAATGTCCTAGACTTCAACAAGTGACTTCCAAAATGCCAAAAAGAGAAAAATGACGTGGGTGAGGTGCTGAAGTCACATCAGTCAGAGGTAGAGGGGCTTGCAAAAATAAGTGAAGGTGCAGTAACAATGACCAGCACACCTTTGTCTTCACCTGTGTAATCGTAAGCAGCAATCAATGATCAGAGCATACATCCCAGATTTTTGGAGGATAGAGTCCTATTTGTCTACTCCGACTCCCTTAGGCTGTGTGCAAGCTGATCTAGGAACATGTGCACAGCTGCCTGCAATGGGGCTAAGGGGTGGTAGATGGGTAGCTTCTACTGTGTTAAGAACTAAAATTGACCAAAAGTAACTGTAATTTATCTTCTAATCCCACCCTGGAACATGTATGCCATCAATAGAGTCCAGAGTTCCAAAATATTTATATCAGACCGATTCTGCCAGAGCAATAGTTATCCAGGTAGTGCTTCCTACCCCCCCAGCTTCCCAGAATTGTGTAGTTTTTGAGATAATTAATTGAGATGTTACCGTGTTTTCTGGCATAGATGTCAGATCAGAAGTCAATCTAAACATACCTTTCAATATAAAAACATATTATTAGTCTAGATAAGATGAAGTATATATATTACGCTAACAATTTCAAGTCTCAATCTCTTAATATAAAAAAAAAGTTTATTTTACATATACATAGCATCAGTTGGAATTTCGTGCAGTGTCTCAGTAATTCAGATGTCTTGGGTCCATAACCCTACCATTTTAGCGTGGGGCCTCCTCCATAATTGTCAGATACAAGTGAAAAAGACATAATAAATTTTTCATTAAATGATTCAGCCTGGAAGTGATACACTTCAATTTTGAACACAGTCTATAGACAGAACCTATCATATAGCCCTGCCTAGCTATAAGGGGGAAGCAATACATAATCCCCATATGCCTGGAAGGAGAGAAGAACCAGGTTTGTACTACAAGTCTTTACCACACTATTTACCATGATAATTAGAAGTGATAGTAGAAATTGCAAGTTAGGTAAGTATTCAGCAATCTAAAATCCTTCCTCATGTGGAAATATGTTCTAAGATGTCACCAGTGCTTTACCCAGCTTTTGTTTAAATGCCTCTAATGATATGGGGCTCACAGCCTCATTATTAAATGTTTTGTTCTTAATTGAATTTGTTGAATTAAAATCTGCTTTCTTATAATTCTTATGACTTTTCCCACCTTGTAACTGTCACTGCCAATGCTTGTACTTTATTTAAAAAAAGAGAAACAAGTATATAAAATAAAGTACAGATTAAGAAGGAATAATTATTGTTAGAATGAAGAAAAAAACACATACTGAAAAAAAGAATAGATCACTTTTTAAAGCTAAGAATGTTTAAGAAAAATCACAATATATAATTAGTCCATTAGCATTTTTTTTTAATTTCTTAGACTACAAAGCACCTTTCAGAAAATGGAAATAGTGGTGCAGTGGGGCTTATTGCCTTTCTTTTTGTTTTGTTGTTGTTGTTGTTGTTGTTGTTGTTCTGGTTTCTGTGAATATGTAACATTTTTGTTTTGAAAAAAAGTTTTTGCAGAAAATTTCTAAATATATATATATATAAAAGAAAACTTAATAGCTTTGAAAAATTTTAGCTAAAGTTCTTAATCTATTAGCCAGGTAAAAGTATTCTGTGTACCACATTATGTTTTTCTAAAAAATAATGAATTCTGATAATGACAGTGCCTAATGTTTTAAGGATTTCATTGTTTTAAATTCAGGGATTAAAATAATGTTGGGAATACTTAGTATATACCCTCCATGAACAGAGAATATAAATTATTTTGTAACTGGACAACTATGTTTCATCTATTCAAAATAAAGTTTTGTTTGCTTCCTCTTCATCTTTCCTACTGATTAATATCTGGATTTAATTTTCTCTCTCAGGTTCCTATTTTGTTTGTTTAAACTTCCCATACATGTTAGAGAAAAATCATTGACCACTTTAGAAAGAATATAGAGCTCTATTTTTACTGATCTAGTTATAATTATGCATAAGAAAACAACCTACTCGTGAGCTCATTTCAAAATATAGAAAAAGATTTAATAATGATCACTGACTGAAGGGAGACTCAAATAGCACCCAAAATATGGCAAGAGGATTACACAAGGAGTTTGATGTTAAAAAATCACAGGTTATTTTGTTTCTAATTGTCAATGCAAGATATTAACACAGCTCATAGATGAAATATGTGTCCTATCAATTTATTTCTTAGTTCTTAAGACATCAGTTTGACTGGTTTTTGTAATTCCCTCTCTGCCCTTCCATTCCTATACCCTTCCTTTAATTACCTTGTTTATTTTAAATAATACAGCAGCACAACCACAGCTAACTGTGATGGTGTGGAAATAGTGCTGGAAATGGGACTAAGAAAACCTGTTTAGTCCAAGTAGCTTCTTATTTACTGGTCTACAAACTTAAGCAAATCATTTTAGTTTTTAAGCCTCCATGAATGAGGATAGTTACCTTATATTAATAGAACTGGTAGGAGGATTAAATGTAAGACGTGTTGCAAATTTGCCCTCAAATTGTAAGTACTTCTTGAGTAATGGTTTTCTTCCCTTTTTGATGCCCACAGACATTATAAAGCTTATAACAAATGATTAAGCTAGGCATGCCTTTACCATCAACAGTCTAGACAAAAAAAAAATAGAATTATGACATAAGCAAAAGCCAAATATAGAAACTGAAAAATAGAAATTCATGATTTCTTGAAAGATATAAATATAAAATAAACAGTGCTCACAGGTCTTTCCCTAATAGACCTTTTCTCTATGTGGTCTATATCAGCACATTTTTACAATCATGCTTAAGAATTTTTATAAATATTTTACAAAGGTAAGGGATCACTGTTGACAAAGCCTTTCCATTGACCTCAAGAATTTCTAGATACTGTGTGTAACAGATGTGACTGAACAGGCATGACAACACTAACATTTATAATGAGGAGAAGGCCAGGGTACTGGACTAACTCCCTTGTTTTCCCAATGTGATCCTTAAGAGAACCAATACATTTTTTTCTGCCACATTTCTCCATGGATATGCATTTCTACATGAGGACTGCTACCTTACCCACTCCCTCAAAGTGAACATTCCGGGTCTCTGAGCTTCCTGTTTAATGGAATATTACTAAGAAATAATAACATAATCAAGTGTAGAAATTCTTTTATATTGCTAACAGTCTCTGTAATCCTCTGCTATGACTCTACCATGAAACACCAGGATGGTAGAGCACCCCCAAATAAAAGCCTTAACTCATCAAACTCACTCAGAGACTGAATTTGTTTTAATCATCTCCTTAATTTAAATTGAATTGATATTTCTCAACTATCCAGAGTCCATGGGATAAAAATGACCGGGATAGCCTCCCCGCAGTCTATCAACGTGGGCCTGAACACAGTCACTGCACATGGACCCTCGTCATCTTGGTGCAGCTTCCACAATGACCTTACAGTGACCCTCCACTTCCCTCTCCCTCCTGCTCTCTTTCTCTCCCTGAGCACCCCAGTGCCGCCAACTTCTTCATTCCCTCCCCTTGTGGTAACTTCTAACGTCTAGTCTCCGGGGCAGACTGTCCAATGGAGTAGAGAGGAAGCAGAGGATAAATTTTGGTCCTGGTGAAGAAGTGGAAGGAGCAGTGAGATGTCTTCCATTGTCTGACTGCTGGAAAGTTTCCTGAAGAGTAAGGAGACATCCCTAATGTGGATATTAACCAAATATCAGTTGTCTTCTCAAATTTCTTATTTTTCTTTTAAAGCTCTGTCTTCTTACCTGAGTTGGAGTTACATCACCAAAGGTCCCTTAGACATCATAGGTAACAAGGTAAGGACTATATGGTATAAATGGTGTGCATGTCAGTGTGTGCGTGTGTGTGTGCGCGTACGTGTGTGTGTGTGTGTGTGTGTGTATGGAGAGAAAAAAGGAAAGGGAGGGGTGATAACCCTTCTAAACATATCAAAACAACTTATGAGAAAAAATAGCTAATTATACACACACTCAAGTCTCTTATTTCTGATAATGCTTTTCTTGTATCTCTCTACATCCCCTAATTTTAATTTTCTAAATATCTCATCTTTCCCATCTATAAATTGGAAAATTATAATAAGCTGATTCAATAAAAAAAAGGAAATTCATTTGAAATGTAGCCAAACTCATTTGATCTTTCTCAACTCAGTACTGCATATGGGTTTCAGCCCATTTCCTTAATAAATTTGACACTGATTATGATAAATCTATCCAGAACCATGCTTCTCCATCTGCACATTTCAAGGTTTAATTTTAAATGTTTTAAGGTAGGGGAATTTTTAAAAATTTCAACTTCTTCTAGGATTTCAAAGACCTTATTTCAAAATGTTTCAATATGATCATTCCTATATATGAGATTTTTATACTTCCACATCAAATATAAAATGATATAAATGTAATTTGAATTTACAAAAAGAGATTTAGGTTATGTAGGCTTTAGGTTACTTCTCTTTATATATGAAGCTACTTTTATGAGCAAAATGATGGGATCAGTGAGATGCTTGGAAGGCTGTGTTTTATCAGACAGGCCAATATGCTTCTTATATATAACTAATATATGTTACATGATATATTTCTATACATGTAATGGGTCTATAATGGGTCACTGAGGTCCTTACCTCCTCCTGTGCTTCTTCCTCAGTGAGGGTGATGGTCATGACAGCATGTAGTTTACTCCGTTGTCCTCAATGATGTTATATACATTTTGGATTTTTCAAATGGTTAATAAGCAAAAAATGATTCAGAAGTCATTTTGTATACACTGACACTTTTTTACTGTAGAGTGCTATGACTGCTTAATAGTTTTTTGCTAATAAAATCTATCACCATCCCTATACCTTATATTATAAATATTATAATAGAAGTTAAAGCAGAAATAGCATCAAAATTATTGATATAGATATACAGGTTTGATATTTTGCTCTTGTTTTCATGATTTCAAAATATGGTATAAAAAGTAAGAGAGCCAATTTTCTCATAATACACTGATAAAATGCATGTATACACATACTCATATGTTATGTATTATATATGTATATTTAACTATTTTATAAACATTTGATGTATAATCATACTACCCATCTTTTCCAAAGCATCAGCCCCTGGTTTACCCCCTTGCATAATACATTCTAGAAAGGGGTGATGAGCATTATAGATACATGTTGAGAAATACTGAAATAATGGAAACATCATTTTTTACCAGTATTATAGTACAGACTTAATCTTTGGAAATGAGCACAATAATTTTTACTGCACAATAAATGCACTTTGCAGTTCTACTCTAAGCACAAGTATCTTTGATTATTTTGACTTTGATGCCTCACACATGAATATTTAGAAATTTCTCTGTAGGGAAGTCTTAAAAGGTTATTTGCTAAAACAAGCAGAATATAAATCATCAGTAATAGAAATATTTTAAATGCTTTAATCTTAATTTAGCAGGAGAGAATTTCACTGAAAAGAAAGCAAATTATTGTTAACTGGCCCTGCACCACTATTCAAAATTTTGTGTTCAGTTTTGAAAGCTCAATTAAGAAACTAATTGCATAGTTTATCAGAGACCATGTTATCTGAGACCTCAACTACATATATTCTTCCCCAAAATAAAAATGTTATATTTGACTGAATCTCTGCCCAGTGACATAAAAACACAAGCCTTTCATTTGTCCCCTTTCCTTTCACTGAATTTAAGCTTCTCCATGAGGTAAAAACACATGACTGTCTAACAGATGACTTTGAGTTGACTTAATGCCTGTGGAATTCTTAGCCATTAATCTAAGCTTAGTACAACTAAGCATACAATTTAATAACATGTAATCCAATTCTACAATTCATATATTCAGTATCATTTGCCACAAATGATCACTAAAGATATTAATATTCATTAACAATATTCCTGAAAAACTACAGATGTTCCTAAAACTCTTTGTCTTCAATTTAAACTAAATTGCTCTTTATCATTTAGACTTTTTATTAATTCTTTTATACATGACAGTCATAAGACTTCAAAAACATTGGAAGGGGGTATCAGTCCTTTTTCCTGAGATACAATCTTAGCATTGACTATGAATGCTCAACACACAAACCAGTGGTGATTATTATTTAGCTTATGCTGCCAATGTATGCATTTCTGAATAGTCCAATTCTTAATTCTTCATCAAGTACTCTTTTTTGTGCTTATCTCCTGTTTTCTTCAAAGCTGTTTCTTTGGTTTAAAGGTGCATTCATATTAAGAGATAACTTAAAGAAGATGAAGGCTGAAGAAGGGAGTAATGAACGATGAGATTAAGGATCAAGGGGTCCATTTTGGGTGGAGTGGTCAGGCAAGGCCTTTCTGACGAGATAATATTGGATCAGAGGTGGGAATGAAGTGACAGAGCCAGCTATTCAAAGAGCTGGAGAAATGGCAGAGGGAGTATCATGAGTAAGGCCCTGAGGTAGTAATGAGCTTGCTGTTGAGCAAAGCAGCAGCGGGGAGTGGAGAGCAGATGGGGGGTGGTAGGAGGTTGTCAGAGATGGGAGGAGGCAGACCACTCACGCTGGCTTCTATAAGGACTTGGATTTTTTATCGGTGGGCCCAGAAGCCACTGAGAGGTTTTCACGTGAGCAGTAGTGATTGAGTTTTAGCAGTCAAAAGCTCTCTCAGGCTGCTAAGTGGAGAATAAACTCCTGCATGGCTAAGTATGGAAAGTGAAGGGATAAACTATTAGGTTTTTGCCACAGGCCAGGTAAAAGATAAGGGGTAGTAAAATTTGAGTCAATTAGATTAACTGATGAATGCAAGTTGTATGGACAAAGAGAAAGGAACAATGACTTCTGTGTGTGCATTTTTTTTCCCCTAAACAGTAGGTAAATGGTGATGCCATTTCTTTAGCGGGAAAGACTGAAGAAGATATTTTATAAATGTCTGATGAACCTAGTAGATATCTAAGTGGACTTAGAGAGTAGGGAGTTAGATATGTAAGTCAGAACCTTGAGGGAAAGATTGCTAGCAGAGTTATTAACTTGGGATTTACCAGCTCATATAAGAATTCCAGTGAATAGATCAGATCACCCAGAGTCATGGTTTCCAAAGGGGGATTCCTCCAACCCCTCAGAGGGTACACAAATCCCTTAGAATACAGAAAGTGTCAGAATATCATTTTCTATTTATTCTTATATTTAATTAGTATTATATGGTTTGACACATATGCCCCGACTTGATCCATATTAGTCATTTCTGTATCAGACCGCACTTAGGATGTCTGGAGGTAACTATGGGAATTATACAATAAAGAACTGTGATGAGCAAAGCCCCAGTCTGTTTTTTTTTTCTTTTATCGTAATGTGACACACTATAGTTTACTTGTTTCTTTACAGATGAGTATACATGAGTATACATATGCTTACCTCTGAGAAAATGTGTCAGTTTCTGAAAATAGAAATCTCCCATTTACCTACTGCATGAGTTCTTAGCTACTATTTGGCAATAATAACAGGTAAAAATTGGTGCTAAAACAGAGGCCATATTTTATGGTAAACTTATTGGCATTTTAACTTTAATCTTCTGTGACAAGCCAGAGTACAGGAGTAAATTTTGCTATCTTTTAAGCTATCCCATATAATAAGCTGAATGCTTTACTTACATGAGGCCTAAAACATATCTATATCAGGTGTTATTGGTTATATAGGAGTAAGAAACACTTAGGAAAATTTATACCCATTTGACAACATATTGTAACTCAATTGGGAAATTTTGAAATACATAGATCTACTTGGAATAAGCAGACCTCTTTTGTAACTATTACTCGAGCTCAACCATCAAATACAATTTTGGGTATTTGTGTGATGACTGGTGGGGTAATTTGCATCATTTTGTTTTACAACCATGCAAGGAACAGAAAAAGTAGTCATGAATTCTTAATATGTATATTGAGCTTGGTGACTTGAGATCACATTTTATGGTTATAAAACCACTTGCTAGAGATATTGATATATTCCATAACTGCCTGGGAACAGAGCCAGATTGTAATATAATGATACAATTCTCACATTGTGTTTTATAATTATAAAATCCAGGCCCAGGCTGTTGACCACATTCTTATAAGTCCTAGAAGTCAGTGTGAGGTAGGTTTGATTGCTCACAATATACCTGGGTGCTCATCATCTCCTACAGAAGATAATTAAATAATATTTCACAGTTATAGAGACAAAAAAAAATTGCGGGTAAGGACCTATGGCCAAGTAATTACATTTTAGGATATAAGATAATGATTTGAAAAAGGAAATTTAGATCTATACAAATCACATGTTACATGAATCTCAGATGAGTTAAAGATTTAAAGGAAGAAAAAAAGAAAGTCCAATTTCTTAATGAGAAGGAATTTTTAAGCAAAAAATTACAAGAAGAAACAGCAAAGGAAATCCCTGGTAGTTTTAACTATTAAAATGCACAGAAACATACCACAAAGAAATTGTTAACAAAAAGTGACAAACTTGGAAATATATTTGAGGTATGAAAAATAGGCAGAGGATTAATATTCTTACTGTGTAAAGAATGCTAATAAATTGATTATAAATGATAAGTAGCCTATTAAAATATTGAAACTAGATCATAAATAGGAAATTCATAAATGGTAAAAGGGAAATGACCTTTAGGAAGAAGTCATAGTATGCAACCTCACTTATGAAACTAAACTACAAAGACTTATCAATTTACCATATTCTAATTGGAATATATTTTTTTGAAAGTGATAATAGTCATTACTTGGAAAAAGTGAAGAAGTGGATAATCTCTGTAATTATCGATAGTCATTTTCCCATGGTAGATCAAAAATCTTTCTCTGATTTTTCACGTCCCCCATCCCAAGCATTATACTCATAGAAAAGTAGCTAAGGAAGCAATCTGAGGTTAAAAGTTCACCAAAGAATCATTGATAATAATGAAGAACTGGAAACAAAATAATACTTATTGGTAAGGTATTCATGAAAAATAACCATTAATGTTTTATAATATTTTGTCCTGTGGGGAAAAGTGTATGAAATATTAAATTTATAAAGCAGACTCCAGTAGTTTAGGAAAGATGTATACATAACTTATTTTATAAAATAAATACATTTCACACAAAGAAACAAAAGCATGTTTATGTGAGCAAGAGATTTAAGAAAGAGTAAGCAAAGTGTCTGCATTAGACTAAAATTAGACAATTGTTAAATGGGCTTCTCTTAGTGACATTGGAATTAGGGATAATTTTTTTATTTTCGTTTTTATACTGATCTTTATTTTTAAAATGTTTTAAAAGATATTTAATTTAGTACTAGAAAGAATACTTTTAAACATAACTAGTCATTTGAAATAAAGTAACAAGTATGTCACTGTTATAAAATTGATTCATCCAATCATTTATTGCAAACTATTTATTGAGAAACTTCTACATGTAAAATGTGCTGGTTTATGGAGATAAAACTGTGCTATTTACATTTGTTTTCAAAGAAACTGAAATATTTAAATAAATATCTAATATATTCTAATATATTAATCAATAAATATTTGTTAATTAAATGAAATGTAATTAAATGAAAGTGAAATAATGGAGCCACTCAAAGTATAGGAGGGACACAAATAAAGAAATATTAACTAAACTTTAATGGATAATTAGTTACAATTTAAACAAATGAAGATATCAGAAACAGTCCTCTCCTTTTTTTTAATAAGGTAAAATTCTGTAATACACAAAAGAACAAAATATGTGCATAGCTATTAAAGTATCCTGTGAAAACTAAAGACCTAGGTTTGGTATTAATAGATGATTTTTCCTTCAGGATTATCATTATTTTTTTACATATTTTAATATTATTTTAATGATAAAGACAATTTCCATTTGATTTTAGGTAATTTCAATGGACTGCTATGACAATATTTTAAAATATTCAGTAACATATATATATATATATATATATATACACATACATATTATATATATATATTTTCCAATAGAAGCCATTGACTCTGTCAATTTGTAAAAAATATAAAAGGCAGGTTAAGAAACATGGAGTATGAAATGACAATATCTAACACATGCCTCATCATAGTTCTAGAAGAAGTAAACCAAGTGTGGAGATGAGACAAAATTTAAAGAGAAAATGGCTGAGAAATTTCCCAAATTGATAAGGTCACAAACCCAAAAATACATAAAGGAAAAAATACAACAAGTACAATAAATAAAAAAGATTTATTTCTGTCCATAATCTATGAAAACAGAGACAAAAACAAGTTCTTAAAAATAGCCAGAGTAAAAAAAGACAGATCACTTACAAAGAAACAGCCATGAGAATGACAACAGACTTCTGAACAGCCACAATGCTAACAAGAAAACCGCACAGTAGTATCTTCAAAGTTATGAGAGAAAATAACTCTCAGCCTAGATTTGATAAGTAAAACTATCACTCAGAGACTAAAGTAAAATAAGACACCTGCAGATAAAAAATGAGAGAATTTACCACAGAGAGATTTACCATTGGGAGACACACAATATGCCATTACTGAGCCATGAAGCAAATGCAACAAATTTCAAATAATCAGGATTTTTTGAGACTGAAATCAATTAAATAATATTCACTTTAAAAAGTATAAATAAAATACAAAACTATGCATTTCAAAACTTGGAAAATCGAGGGGGAGAAAAATCGTGGAGTTAAGGTAACCTCCAGATCCCTGCTTCCAGAGAAAGAGGCGTAGACCTCAGTCTGCTACACATGATCAGATCACTCTCCCACAAATACAGCAAGGTGAATCGGTGGAGATTGAGCATGGGACACACAAATCAGGAAAAAGAATAAGGTGAAGGGGAGATAGAAACACAAAACCTGGAAAGCACGGGACAGACAATAGAAAGTGGAGTGTGGGACGGCTGCACCCACCTGGCCAATTAGTGCACCGGAATAAGTCCCTCAACAGACAGTCTAGCTTCCCCACTGACTAACAAGCCCACTGAGAGTCAGGGGCCTGTGTGAAGTGGATACAGAATTGTGGCAGGAAACATGAGGCTCGGTGGAGAGGGGACACGACCGGGGAGCATCTTGAACTCCCCAGAGCTCTATGTCAGGACTGCACCGGACAGAGGAGGAGCTGGTCTGGGCTACCTCCGGAGGCAGTTAGGAATCAGGAAGCTGGTCTCTGGCACCCAGCGGTTCCTGAACAACGAGACGATTACTGAGTAGAGAACTCTAACCTGGAAACTGCCACTGTTGATTAGGACTGCTCAGGGTGGGCCAGTAAGAGTGAGAGCTATTGCTGGACAGGAGTGAGATTGGGGAGGGAGACATAAAGGAGATGGCAAGGCGCCCTGATGACTCAACTCCCTGATCGGGTACCTGCCAGCCCCTGAGCGGCTGCCTCTAGAGCTGGCACCCTGGTGGAGGGCCAATGTCAAATCAGGGCCCACAACACTGTGGCTACAGTACGGTGTGAAGTGGCTCCCTTCCCCCAGCCCGGGAACTCTCGCAACGAGCTCTGCCCTTGCAGGGCCTAAAGTCAACTAGCCAGACCCATTTCTCGGAGTGGTGAATTCTGAGTGTTTTCTCAGTTGTGAGAGGCAGACGCCTGCAGAAACTGAAGGTGCTGGGGCATTGGGCAGTCTGGAGTGGTGCCCCCTCCCCCTGGCCAGCGTCTTTTGCACGGTGAGAGGTGGGCTCCACCTCTGAGCTTGCAGCAGTGACACATAAAGAGACACTCCCCCTCTGCAACAAGCACCAGTCCCTGGGGCTTTGGTGCTGACCAATAGCTGACCGCCTAGTGACTTTCCTCACCAGGCCAGTTTAGGTCATACGGTATGACTGCATTTCTGCCTCCGGTCAGCTACCAACAGTGAAACTCATGGCTAGGGAACCAATACCCTGGCAAGAGACCAAAACAAGTTCCCCAAGTACTCCCTCCCCTCAACAGAACCCTGAACAACATACTATCGGCTCCCTCTAGTTGCAGATCAAGAGAAAATACACAAGACCTGTTACTTTCCAATGAAATCTGAAAGAAAAGTAACAGCAGATCCAGATGGGAAGGACCCAATGAAAAATTTCTGAAAATATGAAAAATCAAATGAAAAGCACACTCCCAAAGAGGAACACCAGCTCTCTAGCAATGAACACTAACCAAGTCCAGAATACTAAAATGACAGAAGAAGAATTCCAAACATGAATTGTAAGTAAACTCAATGATATACAAGGAAAAATGGATAACCACCACAAGGAAACCACAAAAAAAAAAAAAAAAAATCCAGGATTTGGAAGAAAAATTCACTAAAGAAATTGAAATATTAAAGAAAAATCAAACGGAACTCCTGGAAATAAAGGATTTATTCAGAGAACTTCAAAACACTGGGAAAAGCCTCAAGAACAGGGTAGATCAAACAGAAGAAAGAATCTCAGAGATTGAAGACAGCTCCCTTCAAATGAACAAGTCAGTCACAGAGATTGAGCAGAAAATAGAAAAAAAAGAAACAAGCTTACAAGAAATGTGGGATTATGTGAAAAAACCAAACCTGCACGTGATCAGGGTTCCAGAAGGTGAAGAAGAAAACACGCAAGGACTGGATAACCTATTTGGAGATTTAATACAGAAGAATTTCCCAGGCCTTGCTAAAAATCTAGATATACAGATACAAGAAGCTCAGTGGAACCCAGGGAGATTCAATGCAAACAGAAAGACACCACATCATGCGGTCATCAGATT
>CAUYSK010002769.1:0-22742 GCA_963575035.1 Avahi laniger | reverse complement strand
AGTGCCGTGGCGTCAGCCTAGCTCACAGCAACCTCAGACTCCTGGGCTCAAGCAATCCTACTGCCTCAGCCTCCCAAGTAGCTGGGACTACAGGCATGCGCCTCCATGCCCGGCTAATTTTTTCTATATATTTTTAGCTGTCCAATTAATTTCTTTCATTTTTGGTAGAGACGAGGTCTCGCTCTTGCTCAGGCTGGTCTCAAACTCCTGAGCTCAAACAATCCGCGTGCCTCGGCCTCCCAGAGTGCTAGGATTACAGGCGTGAGCCACCGCGCCCGGCCAATATGTATTCCTTTTGTAGTTCATTCTTTTTATTTAGTTATTTAGTTCATTATTTTTAAGTAAAAAAGAGATTGGGGATAGGAGAGTATACCCACTGTCCTTGCTACTTTATAAGGCGATTGTAAGACTCACATAGAAAACATGAAGTGCTTATAAAATCTAAAATTAAACCAGGTAAGATGGCTCACACCTATAATAACAGTACTTGGGGAGGCCGAGGTTGGAGGATTGCTTGAGCCCAGGAGTTCAAGACCAGCTTGAGCTACACAGCAGGACCCTGTCTCTACAAAAAATAAAATCAGCCAGGTGTAGTGGGACATGCCTACAATCCCAGCTAATTTGGAGGCTGAGGCAGGAAGATCGCTGGAGCCCAGGAGTTTGAGGTTACAATGAGCAATGATGATGCCACTAGCAGTCTAGGTAACAGAGTCAGACTGGGTCTCAAAAAAACAAACAAACAAAAAATCAAACTGAAATTCATATGAACAATATCATGCAATACCTACTGTTTATTGTTTGTGGAAAAAAACTAGGGGAAATTAATGTAAAACTTAAGACTTAAATGTTTCTCTCCTTCAGGGTTCTAAATCACCTCATTATATATCCTGTCACTGTGATTTTTTTATTCAATTAGCATCTAAATATGATTTTCAAATCTATATTTGTAATACAGACTTTTCTCTTGATCTGTTCTTTAGTTTCTATTCTATACCTTTAATTGCCTGATAGATGAGGATGATTGGCAGGTCCTTCAAATACGATATGTCTAAAAGTGAATTCATATTTTCCCTTTTATCATCTATCTAATGTGCTGAGGCTGGAACCTTGACGTTATCTTTAACACTTTATTTATATACTCTTCATCTGAGCAATGCTAGGTTCTGTTGGCTTTACCTTTTTACTTTTTCTTTGATTCCATTTACATCTCTTGATTGCTACAACCACTAAAAATATCATCAAGTGTTAGGGCCTAGAGGCAGACTAGATTAGAATCCCAGCTCTAACATTTATATTTCAGTTTGCTTATCTTAAAAAATAGAGTTCTATATCCTAACAATTACACTCTTGAGCATTTATTCCAGAGAAATTGAAACTTGTATTCACACAAAAACCTGCACTTGAATGCTCATAGCAGGTTTCTTCCTAATAGCCCCAAACTGGAAACAACCTACATGTTTTCAACAGGTGAACAACAAACTAGTTGTATAATCTATATCATGGACTACTATGCAGCAGTTAAAAGAATGGACTAGTGATACAGAATGGGTCTCAAGTGAAAAAAGGCAGTCTCAGGTTACATATTGTATGATTCCATTTATATAACTTTCTTGAAATAACTAAAGAGTTGGAGAATAGATTTGTGATTGCCAGGGTTAGGAAACAGGAAAAGAGGAGTGGGTGGGACTAGGAGGGAGCCTTTTGGTGATAGAATGGTTGTGTATCTTGATTGTGGTGGTAGTTACATGAGTCTGCTTATGTAATAACGTTGCATAGAACTGTGTACACATGCACACACACACACATAAATGAATGCTTGCAAAACTGATGAGATCTGAACAAACTCTGTAGACTGCACCAATGTCAATTTCCCAGTCTTGATATTTTACTACAGTTATGCAAGATGTTACCATTGGGAGAAACTGGGCAAAAGACACTTTTTTTATTTTTTGCAACTTCCTGTGAGTCTATAGTTATTTCAAAATTAAAAGTGTTTTTTAAAATTTTTTCTTGCCACCCAACTATTAATATATTATCTACAAGATCAAAATTAAAAGTTTTTAAGAAGTGTTGTTATGAGAATTAAATGAGCAGACACAGAAGGTTCTTATTACAGTACTTGGTGCATCATAAATACATAATAAATATTAGGTGTTATTATTTGTAGTAACAGCAGATGCAAGCAGCAGCAATAGTTCAGGCTTCTAACCTTTCAGTAGGCCTCTCACTAGGACCATTCCAACACGATCTTATTAGTCACCTGCCCTCAGTCTTTCCTCCTTCCAGTCCATTCTACCGTGTAATGAGAGTTATCTTTTGTTTTTCTTTTCTTTCTTTCCTTTTTTTTAAATGAACCCTGTACCCACTGGATTTTCTTCCTTTTTTTTTTTAATAGAGTGATCTTTCTAAGATTCCTGCCACATATTACTCACTTCACACAAAATCCTTTAATGGTTTCCCTGTACTTTCATACATTTTAATTTATTTTTAATCATAGTGGAATAAAACATTGGAGTCAGTATGACCTCAAGATACTATAATAGGTGAATTAAAGATTGGAACAGGATACTAGAATAGGTGAATTAAAGATAAAAACAGAAAAACCTCAAATGATTTTTTTCATCAAGAAACCTTTAAGTATGTTCTTTTAAAGTTTGTTTGGTATTGCTGCCTAACAAACCACCCAAAAACTTAGTGACTTAATACAAAAATATTTATTATTTTTCATGATTCTGTAGGGTTTTTTGGGCAGCTCCTCTGTTGATTTCACTTGGTTCTCATGTAGCTGAATTCACATGGAGAATTGGCTGAATTGGAAGATCCAAGATGTCCTCAGTCACGTGTTGGCAGTGTTATTTGCTGTCTGTTGAAGTGCCTCAGTTCTTCTCAGTGTGGCCTCTCATCCTCTGGCAGGCTAGTCTGGCATCCTTATGTGGCATTTTCAGGGTAGCCTTATAAGAAGGTGAAAGTGGAAGCTGCAAGACCTCTTTGAGGCTTAGACTTTGGAACTTATATAAATGGCCCTTTCATTATATTCTGTTGGTCAAAACAAGTCACAAGTCTAGCCCGAATTCGAGCTAGATTCCATTATTGGATAAGAGGAATGGCAGAGTCACATTATAGATGGATATGCATACAGGAATGGGAGGAATTTATGGCCATTAAATTATCTCTTATAGTTGCTGTCAGAATCCTCTATCTTGTAATATTCAAAAATGATTAATTGTTGCTTTTTTTTAATATAGTGGGACACAAATATTTCCCTGCCAGTTTATATTCCCTCTTCTGTTTCTCTTTTTCCTATCAAAATGCGTGAGACTCAGGCAGAGGAATTTATTGATAAAGATCTTTTACCTTTTTAATGAGGTTTGAGCCAGAGCTAGGTATTACCTTGGAGAATTTCATAAACATAGTCATCTCTGATTTAACCAACTACATCATGTGATACTGTTCCATATCTGTAATAATTCAGTCTCTAAAGAAGGTAAACGTTTGCTAGTAAATACTTCTAGGCCCATTTTCGTTTGTCTGCTACGATTATTACAACCTTTTAGGCTTCAGTCCTTAGCTTTTCAATTAAAGAAAGTTAGAGTACATAGGATGGTTTTTCTTATATACTTAACCTATTCTGCTTATGTACACACTTTTATACACTTACAAGATTTTTTTTTAAAGGTCTCACATATTTATTACTGGACTAGCTTACTAGTGCAGAGCATGAAAACAGAGAAAAACCACTTTCCCAGCAAAACTTGTCTGACTGTCCAGATAGTGGTAACGTTTTCAGCTTGATATGGTAAGATGATAGTGACCTTGATCCAACACAAACATGTGCCATCTCATGTGCAATTCCTTGCAGAGCCAGCTTGGTTCTTCACCATGTCTCCTCTTGGAGTTGTACCTGATTTTATTACCAGTTTTCATCCAAATCCACTGGGGGATGGGATGATATTGCTTTTGTTTCTTGCCAGGAATTGTTTGATCCTGAAAGTCTTGTGAGAAGACATGGTGAGCAACAGAGTCAGCCACACACACCACTGTGTTGAGGGGGGTAGGGGGAAGAAGGTGGAAGGACATGTTTAGCAGATTTCTAATATAGTAATTTACTCCCACCAATTTTGCCAACTGATCTTTTGTTTAAGATAGTGCCACTTAGTATTTGTATTCCATGATATCAGAATATGTAATCTTTTATGCAGGTCTGTGGGGTAGGCCACAGAGAAATCACTTTATTTGACATTTTTTAAGGATGAAAAACAGCACAAAAAATGACATAATCACTGTAAGAATTTGTAAACTATTTTGCTGAGACTTACCAAAGATGAAAAAACACAAGTACAAAAGACATTAAATGTCAGGAAGAACTGGTTCAAAACATGTATGGAGTAGAAAAGTGTATGCATAATATGTGGGAGAATCAGCCTTAACTGATTGTTGTGCTACAGCAGTGTTTCTTAAAAACTTGAAGGAGGTTAATGTGTAGAAGAGTCAGTTGTTTTTTATTTGAACAGGTTTTAAATAGTTTAACATCTTCCATTGAAATGTTTTTTTTCCTAACCCCTTGTTTTCCTATAATCTGTTTTTTCCAGTCACAGTTTTACAAGCCACATTACTTTTTTAGAACTTAACTACAAAATGTTGGCAAGAAATTACAGTACTATATTATGAAATTTGTCAGTGTACTAAAGTACTCTAAACGTCCGTCCAGCTGAATTATAATGATGGTGTGCATTCAAAGAGTAGAGGCTCTTTGTTTAGTCTTGCTTCCTGTTCTACCCCTTCCATTTCAGTAGAAATATCTTACACTTTATCAACATTAAATTGAGGTATAGCTGAGATAGTTATTGGTGTCTCAGACTGCAGATTTGTTGCTAAGTCCCTTTTTTGCCTTATCGGT
This sequence comes from Avahi laniger, assembly GCA_963575035.1. NCBI lineage: Eukaryota > Metazoa > Chordata > Mammalia > Primates > Indriidae > Avahi > Avahi laniger. Next base: position 17,845 of record CAUYSK010002769.1, on the reverse strand, counting down.
TAGGAATTGTGTTTGTCTACTAGAAAGAGAGACAAGAAGTAACCATTGATTAAACAAGATAATAGTTCATTTCTTTGTCTCGTAAAAAAAAATCAGAGGTAGACAGTATAGGGCCTATATGGCAACTCCACAGAGTTGTCAAGGACCCAGGCCTCTTCTCTCTTTTTCCTTTGCTATCCTTAGTATGTGGCTTCTATTCTCAAGATCATCTAATGATTGCCGGATCTCCAGCCATCACATCCATGTTCTAGGCAGAAGGAAGGAGGAAGAAAGGCACAAACAAAAGGGGCACTCCACTCATCTTTTAAGAAACTTCTCTGGAATTCGTTACATAGTACTTCCTCTGATCTCATTTATTTAGTCATTTGGCTATACTTAGCTGCAAGTAAGGTTCAGAAATGGCTTTTAGCTGAGCCATAAGACTAGATCAGTGTGGTGGGGTAAGGATCTATATTGGATGAGAACTTGTAATCTTTGCCGTACTCATTCTTTATCTTCTCTACTGTATCTGTTGCTGAGTGCCCAGTTATTGCTGTTAAGCCCTTCATTCGATAGATATGAATTAACTGCTATGTACTAGGTCCTGCTAAGAACTGGAAATGCAAACACAACTGAGACATACTGCCTGCCATAGAGAAGTTATAGTTTAATAATAGGACTAATACACCTGCACATGTTTCTGAGAACAGAGAATATTAAGTACTGTGGACTGTTGTGACTAGCTACTACTTATGACTCTGCCTTTCCCATTAATTTATCATATAGGAGAGAAGGGAGCGGACCTCTTTGGAAGAGCAGTTATTAATGGAAAGAAATCAACTATTCTCTGTTCCCTGAGGAGAAAGGAAGGGTTTTTTTTTTCTTTCCCCAAAGCCAAGAGAAGTCCTAAAACAGTCACTCTCTGTTTTATGTACCATTGAGAAGAGACATTGACATTTATTCTCTGGTTGGGGGTCTATATAGCCACCAATCTCACTTATATGTCCATGCTCTACTGAAGGGGTATGGTGACAGAATGCCTGATATAAGGGCTAGGCATTCCCATTTATAACTTGAGTTCCTGTTCTAAGAGGTACAAGAGATGGATTGTGGGCTGGGCGTGGTGGCTCATGCCTGATCCTAGAACTCTGGGGGGCCAAGGTGGGAGGATTGCTTGAGCTGAGGAGTTTGAGACCAGCCTGAGCAAGAGCAAGACCCTATCTCTACTAAAAATAGAAAAAATTAGCCAGGCATGGTGGTGCTTGCCTGTAGTCCCAGCTACTCGACAGGCTGATGCAGGAGGATCGCTTGAGCCCAGGAGAGAGAGAGAGATGGATTGTGCCCATCCTCAAGGTTTCAGAGTTGGGAACTGTTTTTCTCAGCATTCTCCAGAGAAACAGAATCAATAGGATATGTATGTGATTTTTAAAATAAGGTTTAGTATAAGGAATTGGCTTACACAATTAAGAAAGCTGACAAGTCCTAAGATCTGCAGGGTAGTTGGCAAGCTGAAGACTCAGGAGTGCTGATGAGGGAGTTCCAGTCAGAGTCTAAAGGCCTGAGAACCAGATGATACAGTTCTACTCCAAGGCCCGCAAGCTCGAGACTCAGGAAGAGCTGATATTTCAGTTTGAATCTGAAGACAGGAAAATGCAGATGTCCTAGTTTGAAGGCAGTTAGGAGGAACTAACTTTCTCTTACTTGGGGGAGGCTTAGCCTTTTTGTTCTATTCAGGCCTTCAACGGATTATGTGAGGCCCACCCACATTAGGAAGGGCAATCTGTTTTACTCAGTCTACAGATTTTAAATGTTAATAAATAATAATGTTAAAATAACATCCCCCATGGAAACCGCAAAAAAAAAAAAAATGTTTAGCTATATATCTGGACAGATGAGTTTGGAAACATTTCTGTCCAAGATGGGGCAGAAGCTCTCTGACCAGGGAAAAGTGGCATGAAGTAGTGATAACCATAAATGATATTTTAATATCTGTGACAAATGTAATTTGGTATAAAAACACCTGTGATATCTATTGGTGACCAAATCACAGAAAATACTATGGTTGTTTTATTGTTTTGTCTGCATTAATAATCTAATGATAAATTTTAGAAATTGGTAAAAGGAATAGTATTCTCATCAAAGTTCATGAATTCTATTACAGATCCCTGGGGGTCTGTAGACCCTAGGTTATGAACTTGTGGGGATGGGTGGAAAGAGAGGGCTTTGAATTGATACACGGTTGTATACTATGGAAAGGCTTTATAGAGGAGGCAAATGTGGATCTGAGTGTCGAAAGAACAGTAGGGTAGTTAGGATAGAGGGTAGTTGAAAGGCATTCTAGAGAGGAGGATAGCATAAGAAAATGCGTGAGGTGTGAGACAACATAGCATATCATGGAATTATACATCAACATTGCTGAGGGGAAGTCTGTGTTGACCTGCTGACAGGGTCATTATATTCATGAGCCTGTTGAGCAAGTACTGCTGACAAAGGCCATTTAGCCAAATCATAGATTGTACCTCTGGTTTTCTCTCTTCAGGCATAATGAACAACCAGGTATGTTGCTTGAAGCTCTGCCTACTAGAAGGATTTTCCTTTTCTCTTGGCCTGGAGGGCCACTTGTGTGTAGGGGAATTGCCAGCATATTATATGGAACCATGTGTAACTGGGCCTAAATTTTTTTTCTTCCTTTGTTTGGTCATAGAGAACTCTACAAGGCCACAGATTAAGGGAAACTCGATTAGTAGAAGTAAGTGCCATGAGTGTCTCAACTATTTGTTCTTTCAGTTTATTTGTACTTTGGGGGCCTGCTGGAACCTTATTGTATATTGTAATCACTGTAGTCAGGATTAGCTGGTTACATAGTGGTAGAAACCAGTCCTCAAATAATGGCTTAAAATTTTAAAAAAGAAGATTTATTTATTCTCATGTAAAACAACTGCAAGTCTGGGTGATTTCAGGCAGCTGTTCCTCATATGATGGGTCAGCATTGCATCTCTATATTTATCTCTGCTTCTGTTTTAATAGTGGCAAGGGAAGAACAGGCTGGAGAACTGCATACTGGTAATTAAATGTTTCTGCGGAAATCATTTCTGCTCTTTGGTCAGAGCAAGTCATGAAATCACATCTGACTTAAAAAGAATAGAAAAGTACAGTCCTCCAATGTGCTTTGAAGGAGAGGAAAAACTAATGTCTGACAAACATTATCACTTCCACTTAATGATGGAATCCTGCTAGCACATTCAGCTTTTTGGCTTGGTGGGTCAGAACACTCAGTTCTTGAGGGTATGCCGGGTCACCTGCTCACTTTGATGACCCATCTCTACTGGGGCTCAAAAGCCAGTAGCTGTTTCTCAAAAAGAGAATCTGCAAAAGAGGGCACAGGTCTGTTGTAAAGCAGTGATTCTCATCCAGGGGCAGTTTTTTCCCCCAAGGGACACTTGGCAATGTTTGGAGACATTCAAGGGGAATTCTACTGGCATCTAATGGGTAGAGTCCAGGGATGCTGCTAAACATCCTATCAGGCATTTATATATACCATTTATATATACCCAAAAGAACTGAGAGCAGAGTATTAGAGAAATATCTGTATATCCATATTCATAGCAGCATCATTCACAGTAGCTAAAACATGGAAGCAACCCAAGTATCCATCAACAGATGCATGAGTTAATAAATATAATACAGTTGTCCCTCAGTATCCACAGAGGATTGGATCCAGAAATCCCAAATCTGTAGATGTAGTTTTGATAGTCTCCTCTCTAGCTTAATTAATCTTGTGCTTTTAGTTGATTAACTAAAAGGAGCTGATGTCTTATACTGTTACTTCCCTATCGTTGTAGAAATTTTTCAGGTAACTTAAACCTGTGGTCCCCAACCCCCTGGGCTGTGCTGGTCCACAGCCCACAGTCTGTTAGAAACTGGGCCATGCACCACTGCCTGAACTATGCTGCATGCCCCCCTCCCCCAGTCCATGGAAAAACTGTCTTCCATGAAACTTAGGAACCAGACCTCACAGCAGGAGGTGAATGGAGGATAAGCAAGCGAAGCTTCATCTTTATTTACAGCTGCTCCCCATCACTCATGTCACCGCATAAACTCCCTTACTCCTGTGGAAAAATTGTCTTCCATGAAACCTGTACCTGGTGCCAAAGAGGTTGAGCACTGCTAGCTTAAACTTTGCAATGCTTCCTTATTCCTAAAATAAAAGGAATTAAAAGTGCTGTGCTAGACATTATAAAATATAATCAGTAATTAATAGCTGTAAAATATTTTTGAAGTTTAGCTAGTCATTTGTGTGAATGTCTGATTGTACAGTTTTAGTACTGGTTGTAGATAAAAAGAGAAGAATTACATGCATGCTAGTGGGACCTACAGCCATATTCCCTTCCTTTTCTCTGAGAGGTAGAGAAAATTCCAGGATTAAAACTAGTTGGCCAAAAAGTAGTCCACCACACGCTAACCAAGTAGGTTGAGCTAACTGATTTTGATTCTTTGGTGTTTGAGGACACATCTTGTTGGAAATCTCCCTACCACCCCTCAGGTGAAATGATTTCATCAGATAATGCCAGGATTACACAGGACTTAAGTGTTGGCTTTGGGGCCCTTCTTGTCAAAGGTGGGCACAACATTGTCAAAGCACCAGTTTGAATTTTCTGTGTTTCATTTTGGCTAATTTCTGTTGCTGTGTCTTCAACTTAATAATCTTTTCTCTGCAGTGTCTAATGTTTTTTTCATCCAGTGTATTTTCATCTCTCACATTATGATTTTCATCTCTAAAAGTTTGATATAGGTTTTTTTTAACATATTCAATGACTCTACTTAATGTTTTGAACATTATATTTATAATTACTGTTTTAATGTCCTTATCTGCTAATTCTAACATCTGTCAGTTTTGCGTCAGTTTTGATTTATTAAATATTCTCCTTATTTTGGATCTTGTTTTCCTGATTCTTTCCATTAATGGCAATTTTTTATTAGATGTCCAATATTATGAATTTTACCTAATGGGTTCTGCATATTTTTGTATTCCTATAAATACTTTTGAGTTCTGCTCTGGGATGCAGTTAAATTATTTGAAAGCAGTTTGATCCTTTCAGGTTTTGATTTTGAGATTTATTAGGCAGTGTGAGATCTGTGCTCAGTGTAGGGCTAATTATTCTCTGTTATAGAGGAAGGACTCTTCTATATACTTTACCCAATCCTCAATCTGATTGGTGGGAAGAAGCACTATTTCAGGCTCTGTGTGAATTCTGGACACTGCTACCTCTAATCCTTTTGGTGCTGCTTTTTTTGGCTTTTGGTAGTTTCCTCATACACACAGTGTGCTGGTAAGTTTTCATCTGACTACTAGAGGGAGATCCTCTGTGGATCTCTGGAGTTCTTTCTTTGTGCTGCTCTCTCCTTTCGATTACTCTGTTCTCTAACATCTTGGTCTACCTGGACTCTCAGCTCTGCCTCCTTAACTCAGGGAATCTGCTAGGTTTCACCTGCATTTTCTTTTACACTGCAGCCTGGAAACTCTAAGGAAGTTGAAGCAAATTCATAGTTCTTCATTGTCTGGGTCCAGTGTCTTGAAAACCTGTTTCATTATTTTTTTTTCCACTTTTTTAGTTGAAGCAAGAAGATAAATGCAGTTCTTGTTACTCTGTCTTGTCCAGAAGTGGAAAGCTCTTTTCTCCTCATACTTTGCCTCCTTCCCCAGCACTAGGGTTATGATTGAGCATGGGGTATTTGTTCTCTGTGGTCCTGGTTCAACTTTAGTTTTAGGCTGGGCTCTGTGCCAGGACCTCACAACTTTCCTGTCCCTACCCCACACAATTACGGATTTCTTTTCTCTTTGTATTAGGCATATGTATTGCTGATATCTTACCGTCTTTGGTTTGCCTTTTCATTCGCTTAATCTGTCTTTTGAGGACAGATTTAATATAGTTCAGTTTATCTATTTTTTGGTTATGGTTAGTGCTTTTTGTGTTTGCTTTAAGAAATGTTTGCCTGCTTTAAGGACACAAAGATATTTTGATATGTTTTTGGGTTTTTTTCTTACTCTGCATATTTAGATCTGCATTTCATTTGGAATTTACTTTTGTGAATTTTGTAAGGTTAGGGATCATTATACATTATTACAGTTTTTTTTTTAACATGGCCAGTTTCGTAGCAGTTGTACAGTTTTAATTGCTTTAGTTTTATAACTAGTCTTGATATCTTAAGAGTGTAAGTTCTCCAATTTTTGTTGTTTTTCAAGATTGCATTGGCTGTTCTTGGTTCTCTGCATTTTCATAGGGATTTTAGAATCAGCTTGTCAATTTCTCTTTAAAAGGGGAGAGGGGAGTGGGATTTTTGATTAAGATTGCTTTGAAACTAGAAATTAATTGAGGGAGAATTGATGTGAGTTCTGAGTCTTACCAACTCATGAACGTGGTAGACCTTTAATTTCTCTCAGAAGTGTTTTCTGCACTTGATCTTAACCAAAAGGCCAAGAAGTGATCAAAAATGTTTCCTTATTTTCAGTGTAGAGGTCTTACACTTTGCTAAATTTATTTCTAGTTTTTTTTTAAAATGCTATTGTACGTTGTATTTTTAAACATTTGTGGCAGGTTTGTAGAAACAACTGATTTTTGTATATTAACCTTATATCCAGAAACCCAGATAAATTCACTTATTGATGCTAACAATTGATCTGTAGAATCTTTTGGATTTTTTAGTACATAATCATATCATCTGTGAATAATGACATTTCTTCCTTTCTAGTCCTTATTTTTGTTTTTCTTGCCTTACTGTACTAGCTAGACCCTCTGGGTTAGGCAATGTTGAATAGCAGTTGTTATAATCATCATCCATCTCTGTCTTGTTTTCAATATCAGAGGGTGAGTTTTCAATATTTTACCATTGACTATGATGCTTACTATAAGCTTTTTATGAATATTCTTAATGAATTTTCCAATAGGTTTTTATCATGAATAGATATTGAATTTGTCACATGCTTTTTCTGTACCGATTCAGATCTTTTTCTCCTTGAACTACTGTTATACCTGGAATAAATTCTTTTTTATACATAGTGTTTTTTTTATATATAGTGCTAGATTTTATTTGCTAATACATTGATATTTTTGCATCTGTGTTCATGAGTGAGATTAGTCTTATGATTTTCCTGCCTCATAATGCTTGTGTTAATTTCTGGCACCCTGGGGTTTTACTGGTTCTTAAAAATAGTTAGAAAGTTTTTTTATTATTTTCTATTTTCTGGAAGACTTTGTACAGGCTTAGTGTTGTTTATTAATTGTTTGGAAGAATTCACTGGTAACCATCTGCACTTGAGATTTTCTTTGTGGAAAGATTTTTTTTTTTTTTTTTAGAGACAGGGTCTCACTCTTGCTCAGGCTGGTCTTGAACTCCTGAGCTCAAATGATCCACCCGCCTCGGCTTTCCAGAATGCAAGGATTACAGGCGTGAGCCACTGCACCTGGCCTGTGGAAAGATTTTTAATAACATTCCCATTTCTTTGATAGCTTTGGAGCTATTTGGATATTCTATTTCTTTCAGCATTGGCAATTTGTATTTTTCAAGAAAAGTGTCCATTTTATGCTGTCACATTTATTGACATCAACTTTATCATATTATCTTTCTGATGTCTAAAAATTGTCATAATTTGTGTCTTTTTCCTTATTCAGTATTACTAGGAGTTTGTCAATTTTATTAATCTTTTCAACAGTCAGTTTTTGGCTTTGTTGATTTTTCTCTATTGTGTACTTGTTTTTTTTTTTTTTTTTTTTTTTTGAGACAGAGTCTCACTGTGTTGCTCTGGCTAGAGTGAGTGCCGTGGCGTTAGCCTCGCTCACAGCAACCTCAAACTCCTTGGCTCAAGTGATCCTCCTGCCTCAGCCTCCCAAGTAGCTGGGACCACAGACATGTGCCATCATGCCCGGCTAATTTTTTCTGTGTATTTTTAGCTGTCCAATTAATTTCTTTCTATTTTTTGGTAGAGACGGGGTCTCGCTGTTGCTCAGGCTGGTCTCGAACTCCTGAGCTCAAACAATCTGCCCGCCTTGGCCTCCCAGAGTGCTAGGATTACAAGCGTGAGTCACCACGCCCAGCCTGTGTACTTGTTTTTTACTTCATTCATTTACTATTCTGTCTAGCTTCTTGAGATAGAGCTTGAATCATTGATTTTTTTGCACCCTTTTCTCTTTCCTAATAAGGCAGTCTTAGCTTTGCAAGCTACCAGGTTAACCAAAAGTCATGAATATAGGAACTATGTCTTTGCTTTGCATGTTTAAAGTGAGGACTGCCTGCATATGCAATTAAGGCTGTAGCTGCATCCCACAAGTTTGATATGTTGTATCTTCATTAGTATTCAGTTCAACATATTTTCTAATTTCTATTTTGGTTTATTCTTCAACCTATAGGTTAGATATATAATTAGATATATATATTAGCTATATAATTTTAAATTTCTAGGTAATAGTGTTTTTCTAGGTTTTTATTATTATTGTTGTTTTTAATGATTTATAGCTTTTGTTGTGGTTAGATCACATACTCTGTAGGCCCTCATCTTTTTTGAAGTGTGTTGAAACTTTCCATGTGGGCCAGTATGTGGTCAGTTTTGATAAGTGTTCCTTGTACCTTCGAAAAGAATGAGAATTTTGTTGTTGCTGGGTACAGTGTCTGTGTTGGTCATTTAGATCATTTGTTAATTGCCCTGTTCAGATCTTATTGATTTTGGTTGCTTTTTGTATCAGCTACTGAGAAAAGTGTGAGTCTCCAACTATGATTATGGCTTGTCTGTTTCTCCTTTTAATTCTGCAAACTTTTGCTTGGTGTATTTTGAGATTACTGTTAGATACATGTAAGTTTATGATTGCAGTATCTTCCCATTAGATTGATACCTTTATCATTATGTAATATTCCTTTTATCTGTAATAATGATTCTTGCCATAAATTCTAAATCTTTCTCTGATATTAGCAGAATACATCAGTTTTCTTTTGGTGAGTGTCACATGATATATTTTTTCCATCCTCTACTTTCAATCTTTCTATGTATATATGTAAAGTGTATCCCTTTTAAGTACGATTCTTCTTCATTTAATCCAGTCTGACAAACTCAGTCTTCTACTTGAAGTATTTTGTCCATATACTATAATTATTAATATAGTTGGGTTTATATGTATAATCTTATTATTGTTTGCTTTTCATCCCATCTGTTTGTTTCTTTTTTCTTCTTTCTTGCCTACTTTTAGATTAAATATTACATTTTTCCTCTAACTTGTGTATATATATAAAATTTTGTTTTAATGGTTATCCTAAAAATTACAACATTCTTTAACTTATTACAGTATAATGGAAATTATTACTTTGACCACTATCACACAATTGCTAAAAATCTTAGAGCCTTTAAACCTTACACAACATTTCAGTTATTGTTTTGAACTATGACAACTTATTTCCTTACATTATTTACCCTATCTGATAATGTTTATTCCTTCCTATGTTTCCATTTTTATAACCTAGGATAATTATTTTATGCCTAAATAACTCCCTTTAATTTTCTTTTAGTACAGGCTTGCTGCTGAGAAATTTCCTCATTTTTTTATTGTTGTTTGTTTGTTGCAAACATTTTTATTTCACTTTAATTTTTTTTTTTTTTTTGAGTCAGAGTCTTGCTCTGTTGCCTGAGGTAGAGTACAGTGATATCATAGCTCAAGCAACCTCAAACTTTTGGGCTCAAGCAAGCCTCCTGCTTCAGCCTCCCGAGTATCTGGGATTACAGACACACATCCCCATACCTGGCTAATTTTTAATTTTTTTTTTGTAGAGACTGGGTCCTGCTATGTTGCTCAGGCTGGTCTTGAACTCCTGGGCTCAAGGGATCCTCTTGCCTCAGCCTCCCAAAATGTTGAGATTACAGGCATGATCCATCTTCGCTAGGTTTCACCTTAATTTTTGAAGGACATTTTTTCTTTATTCTAGATTGGCAGTTATTTTCTTTCTGGCCCTTTAACAATATCATTCTTTTGTATTCTGGCTTTTATTGTTTCTGTTGAGAAATCTGTCAGTCTTATTGTTTCTTTGAAGGTCATAACTGCTTTTGTGATTTTTCTGCCCTCTCCCTTTTCCTCCCTTCCTTTTATAGTTTAATTATGATATCCTAGGTGTCCTAGGTATAATTTCCTTTTCATATATCCTGCTTGGAGTTGGCAGAGCATCTTCAATCTCTGAATTGGTTTCTTTCATCAGTTTTGGAAAACTCCAAGTTATTCTTTTATTGAATATTGCATTTATATCTTTTTCCTCTTGTCTGGGACTTCTGTTATATGTATATTAGACATTGTGAGCATGTCCTACATTTCTCTTAAACTCTTAAAGTTCTATTCCTCTTTCTTTCCCTGTCTTCCCTTTCCCCTTCCGCTCTTTTCTCTTTGTACTTCAGTTTAGGTATTTTTTATTGACTTGTCTTTTAAACACTAATCCTATATTCTCCTGTGTCCAGTTTGCTGTAAAAGCAATATATTGAGTTCTTAATTTCATATATTGTATTTTTCAATTCTAGAATGCTCATTTAATTTTTTTTGTAGATCCTAATTTGTTGGTGAAATGTTCCATCTTTCTTCAGTTTTGTTCATTTTTCCCTCTATTTACTATTGGTCAGAATTACTTTAAATAATTGTCTTTGTGTGTTAACTCCATTATTAAGTCATTTGTGGATCTGATTCTCTCATCTAGTTTTCTCTTAATTATAGGTCATATTTTCTTGTCCTTGTGCATGTTTAGTAAATTTTTATTGTGTGCCAGACTTTGTTTATGAAAGAACTATAGAAGCTCCAGACAGTGTTATCTTTCCAAGAGGGTTCCCATTTTTCTCTATTGTACAAATGGGTAAGGGGCTGATTATCTCCAGCCAGTCAGGGATTGAGCCATTTTAGGGTTACGTTAAAGTTTAGTAAAACTCGTTTTTCTGTTATTTGCCCTGTTTTTTTGTTTTTTTAATTGAGAACCTTGTATTTGTCTCCCTATCCCTGAAAGATTGTGGGAGACCTGTCTCTGTGGAGGTTCTCAGTATAGCTCTCTAGTCTGCCTACCTATATGCTTCAAAATCTGGTGATTGTCTTGGTAGTTTAAAATTCACCAGCTATAAAAAGAAAGGCTCATTCCCACTCCCATTTCCTTGTTATCAAGTGCCCCTTCCCGGAGTGTTACCAGTCTCGTATATCTTTCCAGAGGTATTCTCTTAGTCCTTTTCAAGTTTTTTTCGCCACTGCAGAATCTTCTCATAAAATAAAAGTCTCATGTGAAAGCCCAATATATAAGAGATGAAAAGTCAGCTACTATGGTTGGAGTTAGGGGGTCCTGAAACATCTTCAGTTTAAAAAATATTGAAGGCTTTACAATGATGATGTGATTTAATTCCAAGAGAATTTAATTGCAGCATTCTTTGTATTTAAGTAAGTTCATTTTGTTAATGAAGATATATTAAAATGTTAATTCTTTTAGTGTTTTAGATGTTAAAATTGTGGTACAGTTTTGAACCAAAGAGGTGGAAAGTCTTTATTTTTAGCAGTTTGAAAATTATTCTCTCTGATCAAAAAACTTTTAATATGTTTTTATACCAGAAAGTCAAGTAATAGCATTTTCTGTATTGTTTTTAAAAACTGATAAATTTTTAAGTTAAGTGAAACTCATTTTCACATAAGTATATCAAGACTTTAATGAGAGCATTTTAAAAATGATTTTGTATGTGTGTGTGTATGTGAGAATGAGAGAAATCATTGTAACACGTTTCAAAAGTTAGAGTCACGGAATTTTTGTCTGGAAGGGACTTAATTTTATAGATTATTCAAGTGAGGCTCCAGATAATTAAGTAACCTGCTCAAGGTGTTACAGATAATTAGTGGAAAATTTGAAACTAAAATTTAGACTTTTTGTCTCCAAAATAATGCTTTTTTCTTAGGTTTGATAAAGGTACATGGTATACTAATTATTATAGACATTTTTTGGGTCCATTATTATTTTTTAAAATGTTTTATAAATATCTTATCAAAACTGTTCTTTATGTTACATTTTTCAGAATATCTCAATATTTCAGTTTTTCATTTTCATTTTTTATAGAGTTGGAAATATTTAACTCTCAACAAATGAATTCCACACTTGAACTCTGCTGCATTCCTGTGCCACCACCTCCTTTAGAAAACTGATCTTAAAACAGGTAAAATTAAGACTTTAACTTTTTAAAGGATAAAGAATAAATTTTCTATGTGGTTAGACATGTTAGCATTTTTGGTAATCTTTGGTAGGTAACTTCTATTTATTAAGTAAATACCTAAAATAATCACATCTTAATTATTTCCTTTGAATTATGTTTTTGAAAGTGTTTTCCTTTTAATAGATTTTTTTTTTTTTTTTTTTTTGAAGAGATGGGGTTTTTCCTCTATGTTGCCCAGGCTGGACTCAAACTCCTGGGCTTAAGTGATCCTCCCACCTCAGCCTCCTGAGTAGCTGAGACTATAATAGGTGTGTTTTTAGAAAACCTTTCTGTTACCTAAACTTTACATTTATTGAATTATTGAATTTACTCAGCGTAATTGCATTATCTGGCTGTATCTAGATCAATGCTGTCCAACAGAACTTTGATAATGGCTATGTTCTATATCTGTACTGTCCAGTATTGGATACTACCCACATGTTGCTGCTGGGCACTTGAGATGTGGCTAGTGCAACTAAGGAATTGAGTATTTAATTTTTGTTTTATTTTAATTAGTTGAAATTTAAATAGCCACATGTGGACAGTAGCTACTATATTAGTGTAGCTCTAGGCTTTTCCTTAGGGAAGTTGGTAATTATAGTATCAGTATTGTCTTAAATGGTTAAATTCCAGGCTTATACCTTGAAATATGTTTATAGTTATTGACTAAGTTTCAGACTTTCCAGTAGCAAAATCATCATTGGCTATCTCATATGTTACCTCGATAATTGTATAGCTTTGTTTATCCTGTCATTTTCATTTGCCAGCTTTGAGAGCACTTACTATTTTGCTCACTATTGTGTCCGTAGCATTGTAGGACCTACCATGTAATTGGTGTTCAATAAATATTAGTTGAAAGAATGAATGAATAATCTCTGTACTTCACCTCCACAGGAAAAATGCCTCCTAAATTGTCCAAAAACTAAATAAATTTATTGATATTATTTCTATAATAATAATAGCTAATATTTATTGAGGACTTACATTGTAACAGTCACTTTCTAAGATTTTATGTGTGTTAATTGATTTAATCCTTTAAAGTAAACCTTTGTCATAGGTACTTACCTTATCCCCGTTTTATAAATGAGGGATTTGAGGCCAGAGATTAGTTAAGTAACTTTCTCAAGGATATGTGTTATTGTACTTAGAGAGCTTATTGTAGTTGGACAAGTACTGTGAGTTTGCTTCCTGGCAAGTAATTCTTGACCACCTTCAGTAGTTTGTTATTTGTTCATTATGTTGTAGCTATGGCTTGCTGTTACCATGGTCATCAAAAAGATAATTATTCTCTGTGATATCCTCTTTATTTTGTTACATTAATATATTCTGGTAGTGAGGCAGTATGGGTCTAAACTGAGCTGCATGCTGGAATATCAGCTTGAGTTCTTGCTTTTAAATATAGTTTTTACATACCAGGAGATGGGATGACTGTAATATATAGTAGAAAAAATGATCTTGAGAATTTTATGATGTTTGGTTAGATAAATAGGGAATTTGCTATATATTAATAGCTGTTTTCTGTAGCTACCTCTAGATACTAAAAGATACTGAACCTAGTTAGGAAATATATATTTACAAAATTTCTCTGTAATGAGTACTCTTCTGTTTTTCAAATGAAGGTACTAAAATATATTTTTAGGATTTTAGATTTAGGAAATAACTTATCATTCTAGGAAACTAAAGCCCAAAGAGTTTAAGTGATTTGTCCAAGGACATATAAGCATTGTGGTTCATTGATTCAACAAATGCTTATTTTAAATATCTGTCATATGTCCATATACCACAGTGTGCTTGTTAGCTTTGGATGCATAGTGGTGAGCAATACAGAAATGTACTCTGTTCTTAGGGAATTTACAATCCAATGGGGGAGATAGACAATTGATTAAGAATGAGGTCTAATAAACAAGTAATAAAATCCAAAGTTCTAAGAAGGAAATAAACTTTGTGTTGGGATAGAAAATATTGGGGAACAGAAAAAGGGCTGCTATTTAGATAAAGTGGTTGGGAAAGTGCTGCTGAGACTTACAGGATCTGAAGGAGCCAGCTGTTTAAATAGCAGGAATAGGACAGTATTCCAGGCTGGAACAGGCTGTACAGATGCGCAGGGGTAAAAGTATGCATGAAGCTGTAGAGAAACTGAAAGAAGAGTATGGCCAGAACATAGAAAGCTGTGGGGAGGGTAGTATGAGCTGTAAGATACGGACCAGATTACATAGTGCCTTTTTCAACTATAGATTTTAAAGTAGATATTAGATTCAAATGTAACATCTTAACAGTTTAAGTTCTGCCACTTAAACTGTTATTTTGTATAGGTCACTCAACCTCTTTATACTTTAATTTTCTTATCCATTAGATAGGAATAACAGAAGCTACTTTATAGTCCAAAGTATCATGAATATTAATTATATAATGTTTATAACAAACACTTATGTAATATTTACCTTGTTCTAAGTATATAATAACTATATGAAGTAGGTACTGTTATTATTCCTAGTTTTGAAATGAGAGAAGTAAGGCACAGATGGTTTGATTATAACTAGTAAGAGGATAAGAGAGTTAAACATAGCTAGTAAATGACCTTAACTTTAAGCAATCTGGTTCTAGAGTTTGTGATCAAAGAGTAGTCCAGGATCCTTTAAGGGGGTCCGTGAGGTCAAAACTATTTTTCATATTAACATTAAAGATAGTATTTGCCATCTTCACTGTCATTCTGTCATAAATATGTAGTGAAGTCTTTTAGCAACAGATTGATTGCAAGAAGCAATTATGAGATTTGAAAAAAAGGAAAATAATGCTATTCTTCTCACTAAATTTGTTTTTGTTTTGGAAGAATATAATTTTCATTTAAAATCATTAATGTCAGGTGCGGTGGCTCACACCTGTAATCCCAACAGTTTGGGAGGCTGAGGCAGGAGGATCTCTTGAAGCTAGAAGTTTGAGACCAGGCTGGGCAAGAGCGAGACCCCGTCTCTACTAAAAAATAGAAAGAAATGATGTGGACAACTAAAAATATATACATAGAGAAAAAATTAGCCAGGCATGGTGGTGCATGCCTGTAGTCCCAGCTACTCGGGAGACTGAGGCAGTAGAATCGCTTGAGCCCAGGAGTTTGAGGTTGCTGTGAGCTAGGCTGACGCCACGGCACTCACTCTAGCCCGGGCAACAAAGCGAGACTCTGTCTCAAAAAAAAAAGATTTGTGTTTCTTTTTGAAAATAATATTTGAGTTTCTTTTTTATTTTAAAAGCATTTTATGTTCTTTGTAGAAAATGTGAAAAATATTGATTAATTGTAGTTGCTTTTTTTTGACTTTTTCTGTAAAACAGCATACGTTAAAAAAATCTTCTAATTCCTTGTAGTTAACTGAAAGATGACTTACTAGTTTATACATTTTTCCTAAAACAGAAATCTTGATTTAAATCATTTTCAACATTTTAAATAATTATCTAAAAACTTACTCATTTTGATGTTTAAAAAAATGGTTTTTTTGTCTCTGCTTTCTTCATTTTTGTGTGTGTAACAATAGCTAGTTAGAAAACATAATGAAAAAGAATCCAATCACAAAGGCAGCAAAAAATACAAACTATCTAGGAGTTAATTGGCAATTGTTTTGACCTATATGAGGAAAACACAAAATTTATACTAAGACATATAAAAGAGGATTGTTAATAAAGAACAGTGTTATGTTCCTGTACGAGATAATTCAGTATTATGAAGATGTAATTTGGAATTAACGTATAAATTTGATTTTGCTAGGAATGGGGTGTGGGGAAGAAACTCATGAACAGAAGTTTAAAATTCAGTTAGAAGAATGAAGTAAGCAATAATGATGAAATATATTTTTAGAAAAAAAAGAATTAGGATATGACTTGTACTGTTATATATTAAAATATATTGCAAAACCTCAGTAATTAAAAGGTTGTAGTCATGGTACAAAATCAATGGGAAAAGTAGCTCAGAAATAGTTCCACATATATGTGAGACTTTAGTGGCATTTCAAGTTTCTAAAAAAAAAAAAAGGACATGCAAACTATGTATTAGAGCAATTGAGAGAAAAAAATTATTAGATACTGTCATATCACATTCTAAAATAACTTCCAGAGTAATGTTTTAGCAATAGGTACTCATTAGAATGTTCTGATTCTGATTGTTATTGTAATAGTTTTAAAATTCTTATGTAATATATTAATAAATGTAGGAAAATTAAAGGTTTTATATTTAGATTAATTTAGGTTTCTATGCTGAGGTGTAGTAGCTTTGTAAGTATAGAGCAGGAAAATTTATTATACATATAACAGTCATATGCTCCTTAAAAATCTGTGAAGTGTTGTTGTCTGGAGAGTTTATTTAGATTTGGATATACTATCAATATTTATATCTTGCAATCTTAAAATTTCAAATTCAGTTTTTAGAATTTACATTACAGGAGAGAACAACATAAATGCACATATATATATAAAAGTATGTTCATTGTAACATTTCTTTGTAATATAAGAAAGTCAAAAATAATCTGTGTGTCCATCAGTAAGTTATTGGACAGATAAGGGTTTATATTTATAATTAAACACTTTATGTCCATTAAAAAGAATAAAATCTATAAATCTTTGATGTATCTTTAGCAAATGTATTAATTAAAAGCACAGTGTAGAACACTATGATATGAGCAGGACTATATTTAAATTATACACACATATAAAATAGATACATATATAAATATAGATCTGAAAGAATGGTTAATAATGTTATCTTTGTGGGTGGGATGGATAGTTGGACTTTCTGGTTTTTTACAGGCATATATTATTTATAATAAATATTTTTAAATTATTTAAAAATGAATAAAACTAAATTTTTATAGCTAGACATATTTGTTGAATTGTAAAGATAAAAGTTAGGATACAGCAGGAATGGTTTTTTTAAATTTTCTAGTAAATAAAAAATAAAAATCAATATTATCTAGCAATAGAGATATGGGCATAATTTTAAGTTCTGATTTTGTTTATTTTAGAAAAATATGTCCTTTTTGTACCACTACAATGACATTTTTAGACTTCTTATACCATTGGACCATGCCTGCCTCTCCACCCTCAACTCTCATCCCTTGTCTGTGCTCCAGGCCACTTGGATCTTCTTTCAGATTCTGTAACTTCTTGTGTCTTTTCTTGCCACAGGACTTTTATATAGGCTATTTCCTCTTCCTAGAATGTTCTTTTTCTGCTCCCCTTAACTCTGTGGTTCTTTGCCATCTCAGCTTAAGCAACACCTCAGAGAAGCCTCTTTTGATTCCTTAGTCAATGTTTGGTTGCTTTGTTTTATGCTTTTGTGTGCCTTTCTTACCCTTCATCTCCTGGCAAAATGTATTTGGCCTCCTCCACTAGGTAGGTGCTTCACTAGATTGAGTCTACATCTGTATTTGTATACCATTGTATTTCTAGCTCCTAGCATAATGGCTGGCATACAGTTGGTGCTTAAAAAATATTTGTGGGGCTGGGCACGGTGGCTCACGCCTGTAATCCTAGCACTCTGGGAGGCCAAGGCGGGCGGATTGTTTGAGCTCAGGAGTTCGAGACCAGCCTGAGCAAGAGCGAGACCCCGTCTCTACCAAAAATAGAAAGAAATTAATTGGACAGCTAAAA